>JAMQGT020012580.1:0-172194 GCA_024447675.2 Pterophyllum scalare | reverse complement strand
TATTTGGTGGTGTGACTCTTTTCTGTGTCAGAGTGATAGAAACGTGCCTGGATTTCCACCGCGCTTTGCGAGCTGATCCTTTATGTATGAGTGTGGGCGGGTCCTTGTCTGGACACGGAAGCCGAAGGGCACAACTGTGGCAAAACACCCCCCCCCTTTATGGTGCTTAGAGTCCAAAAAAAACCAAAAAAAAAAACTACTGCAAGATGGCAAATACGCACTTTGCATCGTTTTATCTGTGATATGAACTGATACAAAATCGCATTGCTTTTCTCCTGTAATGCACACCATGCAGTGAAATAGTGGTAGAAAACTTTACTTTGAGATGGCAGAGTCAAGTCCTGCTACTGCTTGAATCACAAGTTCTTGGCTCAAGACCAGCTAGCTTGCGGGGCCAGAGTTGAACCCGTTATTCGGCTGAGCACCAAGTGCGTTTGCAGTGGAAAAAACCGCGGAATGGTTCAAATACTGGCACCAGCACCCGATCAGTGGAAAAAGGTGAAGAAGAACCCAGAAAAAAATCTAGGTTTATGTATCCAGTAAAAGAAAAACACTGTATACAAACGGCATTAAGGACACCCCTGCTGCCCCCACCCCCCAAACCCAGGGGGGGAAAAAATAGAAAAAGAAAAAAAAAACATAAAAAACATTAACATCCCAGTTGTTGGTGGTATCATGGTATCAACAAATTCAAAATTCCAAGAAATATTTTTCAGGGCAGCAGTACATGAGCTGAAACTTAGGAAAGGTTGGCTCATACAACAAGACAATTACCCAAAGACCAAAGGTTGATGGAGAAGAAAATTCAAGTTGTGCAATGACCAAGTCATGGTTGTTCAATCAAGACATCCCAGAAATCTTAACTAAGTCAGTTTTGTAAGTGTGATTTAAGAGTTCACAGACTCTTTCCACTGCACTGTGCACACAAATTTAAAATTCCAAATGTATTCAATAAGAAATCAATGCAGAAATCCCAGAAACTCCTAATGGATCAAAAGGATTTTTTTTTTCTAGCAAGTGTAAATTTGGTTCTTTACGTTCAAGTCTGTCTTACCATTTGACTGTTTATCTCTCTGAACAGCGCGGGCTCTTGGCCAGTTGAGTCAGGAGACGAGCACATCTTTTATAGTCTGGAAAGAAGCAAAAATGAAACTGAAAAAACACTGTTTATATGCAGTTTGAAAAAATACATTTACAAAATTTCCAAAAACAAACAGCAGCTGTACTGCCACGAGGTGTTTAGCCTAGCTTAGCATGAAGACTGGGAACAAGGAGACTCAGTAGCCTAGGAGACAAGCTGATTTTATTAATGTTGGGGACAACAGTAGTTGGTCATACTTCATCAAAATAATAAAGAGAAAAACTTTTTCCACTTTTACTAGTCATAAAAAGAGTGTTTTAGTACTTTGTGTGAAGTACTGACCTTTGGTCCTGACCTTTTAAAATTAAATGGTATGACACAGAGACTAATTTCCTAAATGATAAAGCTTCACTGTCAGTTTTAATTTTCTTCTTCATCAGTTTTTATGTTCTCACGCTTGTTTAAACATTTTATTCATAAATATAGTCGTATGCGCTGATGTCTGAAACAAAAATACAAAACTCTCCTCATGCAGCTCCTGATTGTTTTGGTAATATGTCCATTTGCGATCCTCAAAAGTCCACATTGAGAAGATATAAACTTCCTCTTCTGAATAAATCAGATCAAATTTCTTTTTATTTTTGAAGAAGCCAGTGAGACGGATTTTTAAAAACTGAAAAATAAGGGGAACACAAAGAATTCCTCTGTAAATAACCTGGATAAAGTATGTGCACCTTCTTGCTTACATTGTTTGTATAGATGCTTCAATAAAGCTAATTTCCAAAGTCACCACCATGAATATACAATGACATCAACTCCAGATGTGGAGATAAGAAACTTAGATAAACATTTTTTATTCTCTGTCGTCTGACAAACATCCAGCCAATAAACGGACAAATTTACTGTGTAAACACCCTCTGAACAAGTTTGAACCTCTACAGCTCCCAACTTTCACCTTTAACATGCCTACCAGTCCCTCCACACCAGTGCACGACACACACACACACACACACACACACGTTTGTAGCCATGTCTCTGAGAGAACATTTGTTTAGATACTTTAATCCCAGGAGACTCTGTCTGCTATGGCTGACTAGTTTAATCTTTATTGGACAAAGACAAAAAAATCCAGGTAAGCAATAAAAGAAAAGTGGGGGAAGTGCACCTGTACAAATACAATGCATGACTAATAATAAATCTAATATTTCAGGCAGATATGGAAAAGAGAATATTATACTCATTGTGGGTATTAAAAGACAATTATTATGGATGTAAGCCACATATCAAAATGTCCTAACAATTCATAAATGTCCTCAATCGTGAGCCTTAAATCTCACAGGCGTCCTCACAAAGGCAGCTGTACACACACACACTTGAGAACACACACTGACTCTCTCCAAGATAAACAACAAGCTACATGCATGATTTAAAATTATAAGAGCTGCTGCTGTTCTGACATGATTACACAGATAACAGTGTAACACAGTGTGGTTGTATGTTAAAACACGTCTTATCCTGTTTTTTCAATCTCAAACAAACTCCTGCATGAACACAGCACTGTGACACACACACTAACACTAACCAGCAATCACTGGTATGACTCTCAGTTCATTCTGTGGCTTTGTGTGGATTGAAGATGGGACATGTTTTTTTTGCCTGCATCACTACTCTGAAGTGCTTTGTGAGGGTTCAGACTTGTCTTAGACGTCAGGTTTAAGTTTAGACTCTGGGGGCTGGGAACACCTCATAAAAGCACAGGTCCTCCAAAAGACAGAAAGACCAACATTTGTGTGTGTGTGTGTGTGTGTGTGTGTGTGTGTGTGTGTGTGTGTGTGTGTGTGTGTGTGTGTGTTGAAAAGCAGGAACCTGATTTCAAAAAACTTGGCAGAGAGGTGAAGCATGACCAAAGGAAGAATCCATTTAATTTTGGGATGGGTCTGGATGACTTTCCTTTAAATTGTGGTGGAAGTTTTGCGCTCTGAATGCAATCCTACTTTCCTGCAACAGCAAATATGTTTTAATGCAAACTGACTGGATCCAGATATGACCTACAGGAAACTTCTTCAATTTATTTACATATTTGCCATATTTTCCTTTTATCTCAAATATTCAGCCCTGGACTCTGGTTAACTCCTCACTCTTGTTCTGAAATCAGTTTTTAATCTTGTAAAATTGTAACAGAGGAGGAGTGAGAGGCTGAAACAGATATTTTCTATAATAAGTGACTAATTCATTACAGTTCTTGTCAGTTAAGTAGATTTTTAAGCTTACATCCACAGAAAATAGAAATATTCACTTTTAAGAAGCCGGTGCAATAATTTCAGCATTTCAGTTTTGGGTCAGTATAAAGGATATCTTTGATTATATTTGATGGTTTCTGATTGTTGGTCTCCATGTTTCCATGGTTTGGTCATATAGAAACTAATTTCCAGAGGGCAAGATTTTATTCAGTGACAATGACATTACTTACAGGCAGGTTCTGTGCAGTCCCTGGTTTTGTGGTACAGTCGGTGGAACTGTTTTTTGCACTTTGGGCTGAAGTATAGAGGACCTGAAGACAAAGAAAAGTTGGAGGTCAGGCATAAAAAGTCAACACAATTATGAGCTTTGTTTGTAGAAAGAGCTATGAGTCCTTTAACAAAGGCAACATTGGTGGTCTTTTAACCATTGCCACATCTGGCTGTGAATGAAAGATTTAACAGCCGAGCATCCAATAAGTTAAAGCAACTGACATCTGGGCTCTATGTAATAAAGTAATAAAACTATCAAATATTTCTTTGTACAGTGCTTTTTCAAACAGAGTTGAGATTCAGAATGCAATAATCTGTAACATAAACAGAATACAGATTATATTTTCTTCAAAATATTTCATACCTGTCAGGTGCATGATGAAATTCAGCTTGTGTGGATCTTTGGGATGAGCGTCTGAAAAGCAAATAAACAACAATTTATGATGACAGAACTGCACTGGTGTCTCTACAATAGTAACAGTATAGGAGTTTTATTTTAATAGATAAATATCGCAGTCTGTTTATGGCTCGCTATAATTTAATGTGTTAGAAGTTAGAAATAGCAACATTAAAACACAGTGAGTTATTTAAAAGACCAATGCCACACACGACAAATTAGTTTTTGAGTCCAGGAAATAGATACACTGTGTCTGCAGCCAGAGAGAAGCAAATGGGGATTGGTCCCACAGGTCCAGAGACCAGTCAGCAATCCACTAGCAACCTGCGGTTTCCAGGAAAAAGTCTATTCTCCAACCAGTTTCTGGCAGTCGGTGAGTAAAATTGGCTACAAAGAGGTACACAGTGCTGCATGGTACACTTCTTTAATTGCTTTGATCATTAGCAAATTATCGCTGTTGCCTGCCATTCGCATAAAGAAGCAGACTTGTCTGCAAACACTCGCCAGCTACTTGCTGAGTGGTACTACAGCCGTGAAAAGGGAAATGCAGAAACAGAGACTGTTCGCCTTCAAAGTAAAGTTGCACCTTTTAAAACGTGCTGGCTTCAGTGGTAAGAAATAACCAAATGACCATGAAGTTTCTGGTGCAGCACCCTCTTTGCAACTGATTTCACCTAGGGACAGCCAGCAATCTCCAGCAACCACTTTCCAACCAATCTGGGAATATACATTTTTCCCTAGTGACCGCTGGTTGTCAGGAGGTTACCAACCAGTCTCTAGACCTGTGTGACTGAGACAAAAGGGTGGATCAGTTGTGAGTGACTGGGGCTTCTACAAAGTCCTGATTTTATACATTTTTATGGTGAATCTTATCTGTATTACATAAACTTAAGTTGACATCTACAACTAATAGTTGTGCTATTTCCATTATACATAATTGAGAGCTTATCTAAAGGTTAAACCATTAAATGTAAGCAAAATTATATATCAGTAACTCTTTACTCTGCGGATGTACAGACAGCTATCACTGGATACCGAAAGGAACTGGAAAATAAAAGAGCTTTTGTTCTAATAAGGACCATATTTTCTCTGTGGTTTTGAAGTAGATTTATGAAAGGTTAAAAAAGTTGAAAATAACACTGAACCTTATATGTTTTGAATCTTGGATTATGACTCTGTAGGAGCAGGAGAAATTGATTTTTATGCTAGGCCTATAAGTGTGGAGAAATTTAAAGGTCAATAATCAGCCGCAAGAGCCATTTGTTACAGTCACTGCTGTGGGAAGGATGGCAGCTAAGCACATCCACTTAAGTATTGCAATTAAACAATATTGTAAGATGCATTCTGGAGGAAGGTTTGGGTAGCATTCAAGTAAAATTATGGGTGGGGATACCAGGCATAATAGGCAATATTGAACAAGCACATCGTGGTTATTTGTTGTTATAACGGGAACTGTAGAGAAGAGGAAAGGACACCAGGTATTTGGATGGCATCAAAATTATATAGGGTTGATGTGACCTTTTCAAAGTTTGCATGGCTTGTGAATAACAGAATGAATCACTTGTTCATGATAATTTTGTTTTGCCTTTGCAGTCAAGAAATGTGGTTTTTGTGGCCACAGTTCTAATAACATGAGAGTGAGACTGTAAGTGAAGCGCAATCATATAAAAGAAAGACTGAGGGGTAGAAGGCAATGATGAGGTTAAGGTTCAAGAGCTTTATATACTGTGGCAATCGGTGTGCGACTGATGTACATTTAATTCTGATGTTCATTTATTCATTGATATTAAATTAGTAGTGTTAAGCTGAAAATTGTTTATAAATCTGTTTGTGGAAGCTCTGGATATCAGTTTTCTTTCTCATCTTTATCATTTCAGCTATTCAACCGTTGTGACAGTGGTGGGATTGTATGTTTGTTTGAGAAGGTCAGAGTTCATGAGAAAGCTGCCACTGGGAAAAAAAAAGTGACTCGGGCTGGTTACTCCTCTCTCTGTCCATGCAGGGAAGTTGATTTATTACTGATGTCCAATAGGAGTGAAAGTAGAAGGAGATAAGACTCCACCAGGCAGTGAGATTCATGGTGTTAAATCTGAAGCAGCTGTGGGTGTGAACAGAGTTATCTTGATACCTTTACTGATCTGTTCAATATCAAGCCAGACAGAAGGGAAGCTGTTTGTTCAGTGTTGAATAAACTGAAGCTCCTTGGCACTGAAGTAGTGGGGGGAAAAAGTTGTTTGTTTTTTTTTTGGATGATAGTCATTTCAATGTATTAATAAGTTGAGTCTCATTCCAGTCCAAAGAGTTTAGAGAAAGAATTTAATAGAGTATCCAAGGCTTTGCCAGAATTGTAAATAAGACTGTGGACTGACTAGAGGGAGATAGAGGGATTGAGTATATATACCAAGATGTCATCGGCATAAAGACTGACTTTATGATAGTGTGAATTGGTGAGTATGAAATGAGCAAACAGTATTGGTGATAATGGGATTCCTTGCTTCAGTTCAATGATTTAGATATCTGTTGATTTGTGATAACACATGCTGAAGGCATGCTATGTAGGATCCAGATGAGGAAGTAGGGGCCAAAGCCAAAATGGCTCATTGAAGTGGATAGGTTTAACAAGGTTTAATACCTTGTTAAATTTATTTTCAACATGGAAGTGTCAAAAACTGCAGTTATTCTAATGTGCACTCGAGACTGGTTCCAACAGTTAGTCAGTTCCCATAGACTTCTATGTTAAAATGTCAAAATTTACAGCAGAAATTACGGCCTGTTATAAATAGTTTGGACTCTATAGCTAATTTTCCCCTTTCATAGCAACTGTATGTGGGGCTGAATTTTTGTATTACTCACTAGATTAAACTAAAATTAAGCCTTAAGGTTTGTATTATTAGGCTGTTTGACTGAAAGCTGACTATATAGCTAGCTGTGTGCTAGGCTTTGCCCAAACTAATTCAGCTGCTCACATTTGTGCTGTTGGTACCTTTTTGGAGCATTTTTAAGCTGATTATCTGACAAATGTAGCCTGATGCCCGTGGAACAGTTTTGGTGATTGAAACTGTTGCATTTCATTTATGTTACTTAGTGCTAATTAGTAGGTATCTGTCCATGAATGCAGCTGTATAACCAAAACATTGTGAGGATGGTGGAAACTATGTTACCCTTGGGTGAAGACAAAGAAGTAGGAGGTGAAGGTGTGTTCAAGGGAGAGGGTGAGATGGGGGCAGATGATCCACTGATGACCCCCTAACAAAGCAAGAAGTGATGGAGGGTGAAATTTGCAGCAGTGTGTAGGGTCTTTGGTTTAAGTATAAGAGTAATCAATTTTGAAAAATATAGTAAAAGAAGTAAGTTTAGATGTTCTTCTGATTTGTTTTTTATTTGTTTATGTCTGTGTTATTCTTTTATAATTCCCAATCCCATTTTCCATAGAGCTCTTGTAACTAAATTCAGGATACTATTAGGCTCTGGCCCATTTTTGTTAAAAACACGGTGGAAGAAACTGTAAGGCTTCACATTCTCATCTGACTCAAATATTATATATATATAAAATTCATAGAAATATGAGACAGATGTAAAAACTCCTGAAGGCCAATTTTGCCTTTACATCAGCAAGATTGTTGTTTTAAATGCAAGGAACTTGAGAGTTCAGCTGCAGAGTTCATCATTTCTCAACAGGCATTGAGAAGGTCACACACGTCTCGCTGGTTTTCTTAGCTGAATAAATTGAGGTCAAACCGATGTAGAAACCCCACTAGCATTCCTGATGTAATTTGTTCTGTCATATCTTTAAATTTAAATTAAATAGAAATAGGACCAAACACATTCATCGTTTTTAGGAATTTAAACCAAAAAAGAAAAGAGCTCTAAATTGTGTCTGTGATCACAGTTGGAGGTCCAGGATCTCAGAGAGCGATGGCAGGACTCAGGGCTTCACTTTCCTCTGTCTCTTTTATCTAAAGTGGCATGGATTTGTGAAATCAGCACCTGTTTCGCTGTTATCCAGATGGATGTTACACCTTAATAGGTCTGCTGATAACACCCTTAAACCCTTAAGTCAATTAGAGGAATTTCCACTAAAAAAAAAACATCCCAAATTCACAACTTGGAAGTCCAAGCTGAACAATCTTAATAAATCTCCCAAGATCAGAGACACTGGGGAGATTTATTAATAACAGCCTGATGACAATGAATCAATGGCACTTTTTTTACTGAACCTTTTCTAAACGAACTCAACTGCACTGCAACTCCAACACGTATCGAAGCTCTGTCACAGTCTCAGAGGGCGCAAAGGATTAAGAGTTTAAATAAAAGTAACAACAGCACAACTTCAAAATGATCCTTTGAAAGTAAAAGTCCTGCGCTGCCATGCTTGACAGCTTTCAAGACAAATGGCAGCAGGTCACATTCTAATAACAGATCGGGGCCATCTCATGTCCACGAGCCACAAAGGTGAAAAGGGTTAAACAGAATAAACAACAGTCCAACTGTGTGCTGGAGACTAAAATCCCAGAGGGAAAAAGTTAAATATGAACACGGCTCTGAGGCCCGTTTAAACAACAAGCGCCTTTTATTCATCTGCATTGTTCTGTCTGTCTGTGGCACATTGTCTACTTTATAATGCGTGCAAATAGAGATAAATACAACACAGTATGAATCATTTTTAAAGCTGACTGTTGGTTACGTTTAATCGCTGTGATTTGTACACTATGGAAATAGATCAAACTTTGGATGCTCACACCCCCTCATGCTGCCAGTCTGGTAGAGGGTGCTGGTAGTGATGGGTTGGGCTGGTTTTGGTGCAACCTGCAGATGATCAAATGGATCTGGGATGTTTTTAAGCTTCTTCTCATGTTTCTTGAGTTGCTTCCAGGGATTTGTTTTTTGTGTGGTGTTTGATGTGTGACCGTGTTTAGGTGTGTGGACTGAACGTTCCCCAGCTAAACTGAACTCTAACCTGTTGTTTTTGCTGTTTGCGTCAATAACCTGGACTTAATTTAACATGCAGTGAAGGAATGCTGTGTTTTTTTTTAATGTTTTTTAAAACTCTAACAAAGCATGCTGGGAATTCTGCTGACAGGCTAGCCGGTCAGTGTAATTTAAACAGATTTATGAGTGACGTCATCTGAAAGTAAAAAGTGGATACTTTAACTGCTTGAAACCATCATTAAAGGCTTAAACTGTTCCTGTTGTGAGATTAAATTAGTTTCTGCTGGTTTTTAAATGCTTTTAAATCTCAATTTATTGATGCAGCCCTTTATGAAATTATAAACCTTTGTTCTGGCTAACTTTTTTCACATGTAAGGTGAGAATGGACAGCCAGTGACAGTTTTTCTGTGAAAAGTGTGCGGGAGGGATTTGATTCTACTAAATGCAATTCATTACTGTGAAGAAATGTTGGCTGAAAAGGCCACTAAAACTTATTATACTTCAAGAGCCGCCTGTTGTGCAGATAACTCAGAATGACAGCACTCCGCTCCATTAAAATCACCCTGACAGAAGATCCTGTGAGGGTCTGGCCTCTGATCGCAGCTCTAATGGAGCCGGCTGTAAATGCTCTGATGATTTCAAATGAGTTTGTCTCGCTGATCCAAACAACAAAAAAATCTCAAGTGGCTGCAAGTGTGAGCGATTGTTCCGTCACCTCTGCCGTCACCTCTGAGGCATTTCTGCCTTTTCAAATAACTTGTATTTGTCTTTTTCTTTCATTCCTTTCACATAAACACTGCTTAGCTTGGGAGCTCTTAGAGAACTAATGTCAAATTGCTCCAATAAAAAATAAAAAGTCCTGCAGGCAGAAACATCCTTAATGAAGCTGATTTGGCCTGCAGTGCATTTTATCCATTCAGGTTGTTTTAGTGTCAGTGGCTCAGTTTTGGAGATATCATCTGTTGAGATGTCCATCTGAAAATAATACAATTAAATGGCACGTGCCTTGTGTGAGCAGTTTCATGTATTCATTTGACTTCTGTTATTCTAAAGTATCAGAAGTGTAATCTACATAAATCAAAAGTATCTGTACTGCAATGAAAAAGTTCCCTGAATGCTAAAATAATGCATTACTTCATGTGCAAATGGATAATGTGTGGCTAATGTTGGATTCTTCTGTCAGTGTGCTTTCATGTTGTACACTGTGGACTGGGGAGTGTGTGAATGTTGACAGGACATTGTCGCCTCAAGTGTTTAATCTTGGTTTTAGCTTTTTAGCCAAGGCTAGGATCATACGCATGTAAATATGGCTTTCAAATAGTTTTAATTGTATCCAGAAAGATCCTCATTTTTGGCTTTTGGCTGGATCTAACCTGGCAGGCTAACCTGGAGAACTTCCATGGTGGAGAATTGCTAATCTAACATAGCTAATTATAGTTGGGTATCCTGGTGGCTAATTTGGGATTTTAAACTGTTGATTATATTCTTCAGTGTTCCTTAAATCCTATTTTAAATGACACTGTCTACATACAGACATTCGTTTCCACGTGAAAGCACTGCAGGACCACGCTGTCTTGTAGGGCTATCGTCTCATGTTGGATTTACTGTCCAGTCTTGGTGTCCAATTCTCTTGGCCTTTTGTTGCACAGAGTGGAGGATATGGGCGTGCAACTAACGCAAAATGTGTTTGTGTGCAGTTCTCTAAAAAGCCACCAGCATGTAGCCCGACTGCAGTGACGCTACAACAGATCAACAAAAGCCTGAAGCTGCACACGCAGTGACCCGAGACCATAGCGTGACTGCACCATGGGCAAACTAACTGCTGGCATTGTGAAGCAGGCGGGACTTACTTTCTCAACTTCCAGTCGAGCGACTACCAATGAGAGTAAAGAACGCCACTGATTGACAGCTGTCCTGATGGTAAATGCATTAGAGAGTCACCTAGGTAACTGGAGTCTGAAACACGTGCTATTGGCCGCCGGCTTCAAAGCCATGCGTGATGAGTGAACGGCTTCCAGTGTGGATGCAGCTTCAGAGTCTCGAGATAGTGGCTGCTGTAGACTACCCCATTATTTTTAAGCTCTTGTCTGTGTTCCACAGACCAACAACAGCACAAACAAGAACACAGACCCATTTAGGTATTATTGGCTCTGCCCCCTGCTGACAGCACACAGTTACGCCACAATGGTCTGCAGAGCTCTGAGTAGCACTTTGCTTGTTCCTTTGATAAAGACAGAGAAATGTGCTGCTGTTTAGTGGCAGGGCACTCTGCAGCACTTGAGAACCAACAATTAACTGTCACTCGATGTTAATGATAATTTTGTAGATCATTTTTCTGGTGCTAACTAGCAAGGACAGCAGCATTAAACATCTAGTCGTCCAGTCCTGCATATCTCTAATTACAGCAGTATCATAGTGGTGAATCTGTAGCAGCAGACTAGTGTAAACTAATCAGTAAACTTGAAAACTTGGAGCTGAACTTTATTTGCACTTTGCATTGGCAGCAGGGCTCCGTTTCATATGAATGTTTGGTCTGAGGACAAACTCAGGATCAGCTCATGAGCACTTCAAATAAAAGCAAATGGAAGTCTGGAAGTAAGTTTAGGGGGTGGGCCCTGAAAAAAGGGCCACAGGGTAAAGAGCCTGATAAACACCAAGGGTTAAGAAAGGATAAAAACAATCACCTGACACACATTTTAAATGAAACCATGTCAGGAGTTTAGAGGGAGGAATCAGCTTTTATTTGCTATAAAGGCCACAATTCCTCCCCGAAAGGCCCTTTTGGGGGCACATGAGGTTCTTGGAGTATTAAACAGCTTGCAGGTCCTCCGAAATAAAGTGGCATTTAATCACCTGACGCCCTGCGGCCTTTTACTTATGCACTCATTCATATTTTTGACTCTGAGCGGATGAATGACTTCCACAGTTCAGAAACAAACCGCAGACCGCGGAGTGAGAACGATGTTATCTCAGAGTTTCCATCACCAGTACTGACCCAGTCCATGCTGCGACCCGTGCTGAACCCCCCCGGGCGTCTCCGTCCTGGTCCTCGGGTACCGGCCGATCAGCTCCACCATGCTGCGGCTGTCCGCGTGCGCCTCTGCACGCGTGCCGGGGCCTCGGCGCAGGGCCGCCGCGGGAAGCAGCAGGAGGAGGAGGTGGAGGAGGAGGCGCGCAGACAGGAGCGGGGGCCGCGGCAGCAGCATCACCGCGGACCTGAAGGTACACACGAGCAAGCTTCAGATTATCTAATAATCGATGTTCCTCTGGGAGCCCAAATCCGCTTCCCCACACGCGGGATCTTCTGACACCATCACATGATGTTCATCTGGACCCAACTATGGACGCAACAGCTTTTAAGATCAACAGAGACCCTAAGTCAAACATTTTGACAATGAAAAATGAAGATCATGTGATGCGATCGAAAGATAAAGGCACTGAAAGGAGCTCTTAATAAAAAATTCCTTGTTTTAATAAAACCAAACTTACCTCAGATAAACTCATATTTGCACAAAACACCTGGGTCTTAAAAACAAAACGAAAACAACTTAGATAACAACAGAACGGGTCTCCTGAGGCTCCCTGCTTTAAAATACAGGTAATTAACGTTTAGGTATATATAAATATATAAGATATCAATTTGAAAATAGGCGCATTTTGCGCCAAATTATGAATTTATTCTGTGCGGCGAAACTCTTTGAATTATTCTGAGGTGAGTGTGCTGCAGTAGTTTCACTCCTAATCATGGAAATATGTTGTATGCAAAATATGACCCAATAAAAACATCGTGTTTTGCCTTCTATTAAAAACTAAACAGTATCCCGCAGTGATCATAGTGAAAGCGTTTAATATGTCAGATTTCATGTCTACGAACAAACTGTTTTAAAGTTCGGCTGCTCACAAACTCCAGCTCACCTCTCCTCCCTGTGCGGCTCTTGGTGCGCCTCCGGTCTCAGGCGCACCGCTTTCTGATCCCGGGCTCTCCCTCCCGGCTCCTCCCGGCCGGGTAATTACTGAACTTGTGCTTTCTGTTGTGTGTTCTGGTCTCTTTATGGGTCTTATATTATCCCGGGTTAGTTTCGAACCGAACCGCGTGCCGATCTCTGGGGCCCGGTGGCATCTTAGACAAGCGCTGAACTCCGACGGAGCGCGTGGAGCTGGGGGAGCACCTTCATCCTCATCCTCATCTGGTCCTTCCCGCAGCAGCAGCAGCAGCAGCAGGAAGACAGCTGGACGGGATCATTCCTGTGCTCTGCGGACCGAAGAGAAGACCCCCTGAAACTCGCACAGACTCTGAAAGCGTTTGGCACGAAGCACCTGCAGCCCGGGACACTCGCGGACCTCCTCTCTCGGTCCACCAGGGTGATCAGCTCTGTACCACGCGCTCCTTTCTCTGTGGAAATAATCCTCCTGTCGCCTGCTCTCCACACGAGCAACTCCGACAGATTACGGAAATACAGGAGGAGGAGGAGGGAGGGAGGTGCGTGCGTTTGGATAACATGCGCACACGGGGACACCCGCGCACAGTCAGTGACAGATGAGTTGGTGCCTGCACACAACAGCGGTGCACCACTCCCTCTCAGCGGAGGGCAGGAAAAAAGCTTTTTTACGTCCTCTCCTCACATCCTCTCCTCTCAGTGTCGGAGTGTTCGGTCTCTCTGTTTGCAGTTTACATGAACTGTTTGACTATCTGACCTTCTGTTTCACACAAGGTTTGCCATGAGGAAAGTCCAAGTGAGGTTTGGGATTTGGGATGGACGCTTACTACCACTGATTTATTTATCTCTTGGACATTCATCAAAATTGCTGTTTAGTTTCCCAAATGTGATACTTAACAATATAAGTTATTTATTTTCAAATTTTGACTTAGACAGAAGATGTATCTTGAGGTTTGGAGGTAATAGTGTGACATTTTGAGATGATGCGAAATTTTAACTTATGTCTGCCTTTCCCAGTGGCAGAAACAAGCTTCCATAAGTAACAATAAAAATGATTCTGATTGTCATTAACTTACTTTCCGTTTTTGCCCAATGACAGCTACAGATCTGAACCAGATGCTGCAAGATCATTTGTTGGATTGTGTGAAAGTGTCCAATCAGGAAAAGGACACAGGGTTTATGCTGATGGATTGGTGACATCACCATGCCAGTGCCATGCTGAGCACAAATAACTGGCAATATTCCAACTGTTATCGAGGCTATTTTTTTGTAAATATGAACACAGGCATGCTCAGAAGTTTTGGCTTGCCCTTTGGTGCAAATGTTCTTCTGTGGTCTGGTATCTGGAAGACTGGTCCTGAAATAGTTTTAGAAGAGGCAACAACATAGTGAATCTGTCTGTCATCATGGTGCCATGTGGTCCTGCAGAGGCCTGAGGCAGTCTGAGCTCTGTGGCAGGTGTTTATATATCCGTCTGTCAGAATTCAACATGATACGCTCACAACCGTGTGAGGTACAGTTGTAGAACTTTAAAGGTGTGTATTTGAAATCAAAATGAAGGCAGAGTTTGGCGGACTGATGGGTTGAGGGGGGGCTATGGAACACAGGAGGTTCAAAATAGACTGAAACCAGAGACCATGTCACCAGGGGATCACACCTGCCGCTGCACCTACAAGCTCTCCGACCACGCCTGCCTTTGAGCTTCACCTTCATTTGGATCTCACCTACATACCTGCTATGTTTCGTAACGGTGTCTTGCTTCATTGCAAAGGCAACGTGTTGAAAAAATCTGTCTGCAGACATCCAGACAGACATCAGAACTACTGACAAACACGTTCACATAGTAAAAACTGCTTTTATGGCTTCTGCTTGTCTACAGACGACCATAATGAGTCTGCCTGCTGTCACAATTCAAAGTTATTCAAAGCAATAATTGGATTAGCTTGGTTTGGTGGCATAACTGAACACACATATCCATGAAGTCCACCTACAGGTGGTTTGACCACCCACTGATATGCAGTGGGACAGATAAACTATTGAATTATGGTGTGACAGTATCTGGGTAAATAATCGGTTAGCTTTAGGCATAAAAAGTCGTTCCCCATGTTAAAGTCCTGTGTTGTATTGACCCATCCATTCACCCTGGGCTCCTCTTTGTAATGACTTTAAAGCTGTTAAACAACATCATCAGACTCCCCCTTTGTGCCACTCTGTGACTGCTAAGGGGCATTTGACATTAAATCTAACTGGGGGGTGTAATAAACAGCTGCACAAACAACCCGTTCTTGATTTCTTATGTAACAACACATTTTTTTCCCCAATTCAAGATTCCTGCAACCTCCCACAAGAGGCTTTGCAGATAATTCCAAAACCCTCTTCTACCTTGCATGATATCCATGTAAAACCACAGAGGAACCTTTGGAAACTGCCTGAGTTTTTCTAAATTGCCTGCAAGGGCCCAGTGACCCAAGTTGCACTACAAGAATCAATTTAACAATCATAAAGCTTCAAAAATGTCCACAAAAGCTTTGAAATGTCCTAAGAAATCATCGTCAGCCTTTCCACCAAAAACACCTGACTGCTCTTCACCTCGAAATCTGCGGAACCGATGCAAGAAACAATTTGTCCTGCATGTCTTGTGGCAAAAATTAAGGGTTAGGGTTAAAGGTTAAATTTTATCAATATCAAACCTCACACAAACAGGCCAACAACGTGAGGTCTCTAGTGGCCCCTCCAAGACTGGGAGCAGTTTTAGAAGAGTTCGTAGAGGCAAACAAGGGTCTTGAAGTATTTGAAAGCATTTTAAAACAATTTTTAAAGTATTTTTATTCTGTTCAGTCTTTAGTAGGGGATTTTAGCAGCAATGAATGAGTTTCCAGGGGATCCTGAAACTTTTGAATGTGGTACAAATGCTTCTTGAGGCTTATAAAGATTTTCCTGTAGTCACTATGGCAGAGTAATCTGACATTGGTTTCAAGGGTTTTATATATTATAATATATTTAATATATTAAAATTATTTTAGGTTTTTTTTTTATAGGACTTTGAAACCTTCTTGAAAATATGGCACGTCTTTGAAGATGCTATTTAGAAACTTTGAGGGACTTCTCTGGATGTGTGTGTAAAGCGTCATATGTGAGGATGTAGGAGCTTTTGAGGAGGGGGTCATCATGACTTGTTTTATCATTCAGAGCCCTCTAGCAGCTGCACTTATTGTGACTAATATGTTTTGAAGCTAGTGGTATTTTAAAGGATTTCTCATCCTGTTTTGTTACAAACTAACATTTAGTTTGGTCACATTTTAATACAAGTAGTACCCCCTTAGCAAAATTTTTTTAGAAGAACAACAAAACCCCAATCACAATCACACAATCACGAGGCCTTACCAATCTGCAACACTGGCGGTCAAGATGCCCAGGCTCCCATGTTTGCCTGCTTCCCTGTCTGCGTAGCATCGAATACCTGACCCCGTTGGTGGTGGTAATTTCTTTGACTTCTGCCTCACTCATGACCTCCCATCCCAGGACTGGCTCCAGGAGAAGGCCCTGGATTTCCATCTAAGAGCTGATGAGGCTCTCCAATTCTGAGTTGTCCGACTCATTAAAGCGTTCCAAATCCACAGGTCTGGCCTCTCCCCTGGATACAGTTTATCTTGAGATCAGTTTACCTTCCCATGCACAAACTCCAATGGCATCTTCTTCCAATACTGAAGGGCATATTGAAATTGGTCTGTGCTCCATGTTGAAAATGATGTCTACAGGTCCTGACCAAATTAATCAAACCTTTCCATAGCATTGGTACATCATGAAAAACAGAATGTACAAATGCATTAAACTTTACCTCAACTAGATAACACTATTCAAAAACAGTCCTAATAACCACAGGACTTCAGTTATTGTTTAAAAACACATCTCGTGCTATGAATGGCAGCCTGTACTCAAAGTTCCACCCTTATTTGTTCATCTGCTCTATCAGATATCAAATCACTCAGCTGTGCCAAATGTGTGTGCTGGACTGTACATGAAAACACATTTGCACATTAATTCATGTACACGTGTTTAGGAATGGTGATTTATCAGGAATCAGGATTTATCTGGAATGTATGTGGGGGACACTGCAAGGTCATGTATGTGTAAATATGGCATATATGTGTGTGTGTTCATGTATGTATGTGTGAGCAAGAGTAATAATGTTTTTTAAACCTGTATTTATACAGGGTTTAGTGGGAGGGCTGCAAAGGAAGGACGTCCTGCATCTCCAAGAGAAAGTTGTTTATTCATGCAGGTCATTGCAGTGCAGACAAAGTTTTCTCACGGTCATTAATTCCGCTTAGTACATATCCAGACCTGTACCACAGTACTGCGGCTTTTACTACATTCCCTGCTTTGGAACATCTCCAAGAACCTCTGGAACCTCCCCAAGGAGCCCATTACAGGAGTCTTCAAAAGCACTTCAAACATTTTAACCTCAATTGGCCCTGGTATCAGAGGGACCTCTGGACTCCCATAAGGACTTAATGCCTATAAGGTTTAGGAGTCTGGGTGTGCACTCAAAAGTCTGATTGTACATTATTGGGATCTTCTTTGAGAAATTTGTATACTGCATTAAAGACCTTCCCCAATTCGACACACATGACCCCTTGAGACTTCCTGTACCCCCCTTGAAAGACTCAGAGAAACAGTTTAGATGTCTTAAGTACCATGTTTTCATCTATTTTTATTCTTATAAGCCAGAGATGCTTTAACACATCTGAAGCTTGGAGAACTGCTGGGTCTGAAACTTTAAATTTGTGCTATACTTTTGTGGAGGTTTGAAAGTAAAAATAATAATAATAAAAAAAAATTTGGTCTTTACTGTAACAAAGTAGATTTTGAGTGTTATTAAATTATGTTCATTTAGAAATTAAACTAGACAGAAATGCAGACCTAAATGAATCTATCCGAGTCACGTTCAGCAGTTGCTAAATCTGCATATAAAAAAATGAAGAAAGTCATTCCTCAGGTTGAAACTGTGAGTAATCAGGAACCTACAGACAAAATCCAAAAAAATTAGCACATAACTTCCAATTCAATGAAGACAAAAAACTTACACATAACTTTTTATTGACACAAGACGTCATACAGTAATGCCTCTGGCCGTCCTTGATGCACCACAAAGATTGTACACCCAGTGGCCACAAAGGGACATGTGATGAAACCCATTTCCTCTCCAAAAGTGGACAGACTTCATAGGTCTTCAAAGAGCCACAGATTATTATAATTTGGAAACATTTCACACTAGAGGCACCAAAGAGTCCATTTGGAATATTGACTATTATCCAAAACATCTCTCACTGAACCAACTTCTTTAAAAAGTTCACCTCCTCTAGTGGGCCTTGTGAGGCACATCATTAGTAATGAATCGGGTGAACCATGGTTTGCTTCAGCGTAGTGGTTTATTTTTAGTCTTTTTAGTTTTTGTCCACTTTTTAAAAATTTTTTTTAATGAGTCCCAACACGGTTTGTCACCTCTGTCTGCCCCTTTTGAACCTCTTTAGAAATCTTAGAATCTATCTTAAAGACATCATCAGGATGTCAGGAGCCTTCAAAGGAAAACTAACGACCTCCAAAACCATCTAAATAGACTCTATGAATATAATTCAGAAATATTCAGTGGATGTGATGCTAATGTTCACCACAAATTCTAACTTACCTCAGTGCCTCCGCTCCAAGCATGAACAGTGAGCGAACTTTGGAGTTACGCTACGCAGCACACAACAGGCTCCATCACAAACTCAACATAAGGACAGAAACAATGAAAACGGATGTGGCTTCAGATAATATTTTGCAAATGTCAGAATTAGTAAGGAGCATAGTGACCTGTAAGATTCATGCTTCTAAGCCCTAACAGTTCAGAATCAGTTCAGAAGGAACCTGCTCAAAACTTTTGCACTATTTTGCAGCACATCTTGCGGACTTAAACACAAGAAAGTCCTAAAGATTAAGAAAGCTGGCCAGCTCATTTATCAACGATTGTCAGTTGGATGGAATTTTTCAGAAAATACTAAGAAGCAGGAAAGAATTTTGAAAGGACCCAGAAAGAGAGACTCACAGCCCACTTGTTAGGAGAATGAACAGATGAAGACGTCTGTCATGTTCGCAGTGGTGCGGTTTCTTCGTGATGAGTGCGATGACTGAAAGCGTTCCGTTCTGCCAGATTCATTTTGTGTTATCATTCCACACATACACACAAACACCTGCTGTCAGAAGAGCACACGCACACATACGCGGGACATTTATCCAAATTCTTAACCACATGTGACTAAGGTGAAATCCAACAATAACAACTGTAGAAAATGTGGGAAGATTCTTCACTCTCTTTCAGTCTGTATGATCAGACATTCAGTGGTTGCGTGTATGTGGCGCCTTCTCACCTCAGTGGTTTATAAAGCACTTTGTAGTTTTTGCCTCTTAATCATCTATTAAACTAACACACCTGTGATGGCAGAGCTGCCAAGGAGAAACTTTCACTTCATTTCCTTGCCTAGAGACACTTCAGTATATGGACAGCAACTAGTAAACACCTACCACCTAAGCCAAAGGCTGCCATGGTCAGTGGACCTGGTTTTTATTCTTCTGTCTTTTGGTTCAAGGCACAACTGGCACTGCACCAGCATCATTTTGGTGGAAAAAGGGGCAAAAGAGAATCAAAATTACCAGAAAGAGAAAGAATGCCTGCTTAGAGGCAGATACCGACCATACCGAGACAGACAGTTACTAGAATGGCAGGAAGTGCTCAAAGCAGCTGCAACAGGACACAGTGCCCCCAAAGAGACTGAGGATGACTTCATCAAAGAGAGACGGAAAACATCCCAAGAGACACAAAAAAGACACAAGTCATCAAACTAACACTTTTTTTAAACCATCAATATGGTTCCATTGCCCAGTCTATAACTGGTTCCATGCAATTCCAGCAAAAAAAGGACTGGTGCTGGTGGCAACAAAAAAGAAAAAAAAAGCTGGCACCACAATGGCACCACAAAATTGCTGGGCTCAAACCAGGAACCTGGAACCACTGACAGTGGTGTCTATTGGAAAGGTAACTGCAAAATATCATCAATATTTGGCAGATGCAGCCCACAGAATCTGTCTGTGTGAGTTTGTGTTACTACATAATAATAATAATCAGTACTTAAACCTTGTAGGTAGGTCACAAAAACACCAAGGTAGAACCGGCTGCACCAGCAACACGTTTTTGAAAACGGGATAAAACTGATCAACAGATCAAAATGTTCACAAGACGTGAGAGAGAGAGATGAGAGAGAAAATGACAGGTGCAGTCGTCCCATGGGTTCAACACTGAACAATTTTCCCTAAAAAGAAAAGATCCATACCTGAACAAGTTACTAGAGAGAGATAAAATGAGAAAAAAGGTAAAGAAAAAACAAAACTGCTGATATTTTTGTTCAATAATCAGACAATCAGGGACTTCATAATGACACAGATTAAACAGTCAGAGGAGTCAGAGGTCACGGTAAACCATTTGTCCAGTTTTGAAGACTCTGGGGAGATCTGAACAAACCAACACAAAACCATTACAGCTCTGGAAACCTGTCTGAAGCACCTTAGCGATTAACTCCATCTCACTTCCTTCTGCTGTGTTCCCCCGTATTTGAGGTCACAGCACCAAGCTAACCGTCAACCAGCTGCTCGATTTCTTTGCCCGGCAGTCACACGTGTCCCTCTTTCAGGCCTCAGTGAGTCTGACATTAATAAAAGCCTCATAAATAAAATGCCTTGTGTCTTTCTTCTCCAAGTTAAAAAAGTAATCATAATAACAATAATCATTTCATTTTCTGTTTTTCCTCAAGGAAAGACAAAAAAAAACAAAACTGCAGCCACAGTCAGACAATACAGATATTTATTTGTGTAGCTGATGCATCTGACCTCATCCATGTAAAAACACACAGCTGCTGGCACTGTGAGGAACAAATTATCTGTTCTTTTAGATATCTCGGTAATGACGTTGTGACAGGGGTTTTTTTATGGGACGTTATTAACTACTGAACAACCTCAGCTTATTCGGGTGATCTATTGGTAAAAGATTTGATTCATACAGAAGTATAGGGCAACCTGTTCTCCTTACCCAGGGCATCAAATACTGCCCTTTTGTCAACATTGCAAATTTAGTATGAGGCTCCCTCTCACAATGGTAAGTGACACACTGGGTTATGGCAGCAATGATATGGGTTTGTAACTCCCATCTCATATGCTGTCAAATTGAAACACAACACGTAAGCGTCATTCTTTCAAGATAAGGGGTTACAATAACCCAAGTCACAACCTTTCCTTAACTTAAGGCTAAAGGCTCAAACCCCACCGGCGAGTGAAAGTAAAAGCAGGCGAAAGACAAAAAACAAAAACAACGGCTAAGCAAGCATAAAGGTCCAGTTATGAGAGGAACTATGCTCGCCTGACAAAAAACAAACCACCACCCCTCCAACCTCCTTGTGTGACTTGTCATTTCTTAAAAGTGGTCCATTATTTCTCAGTGACCAGTATTGTCACATCCTACAGCCAGTGGCAATGGTAGTGAGAAGCAAGCAGCACCTGACAGAACGGGAGCATTTGATGCCCTAGGATAAAAAAGTGTTGGTTCAGACAGAGCTAAAGCTTCTTTCACAAGCCCTGAAATCCCCTCCTTGACTCTTGGACCCTCATTGGTAATTTTCCTTAAATAACCCCTGAAACTAGCTGACGTAGGTTTTAAACAAGGGTCAAAGATTCCATAACCCTCTGGAACACCCTGAGAACCTCTCAAAAGTTGTCAAGGGACTTGCTTAACAAATTTGTAACTTTCTCAAGAAATTTAAAACATTCTAATGAACTCCACTACAGACATCAGGAACAACCAGCACTGCTGAAATCACATTTAAACTTCTTCAGACCTCTTAGACATCTTTTGAACCCCCTTTAGAAGTGGTTAAAAAAATCACCTTAAACATCTGGATCTTCCTTGTGGATCCATTAGAACTTGAAAAGCCTTGAGAAGTCTTGAAATCCTCTCCACAAACTCTCAATTGTTAAGAACCAATGGAACATCTGCAATAACTTTCTCCGTGTCTGTGTAGGTTCTCAGTCATCCCGGTCATAATATGCCCTAGGTGATCACGACCCTGCAACACCCTGCAGAAAGCGTTCCCTCTAAGGCAGAAGGGAAACAAAAGGAGAACACAAGTAAAGAAAGCCCTCAAAGCATGTGGTTATCCCAAATGGACTTTCATCAAATCAGCCAAGATGCACAGGAAAGAAAAACTCAAACTCACTGGAACAACACTGTCATCCCCTATGTGGCAGGCTTGTCAAAGAAACTCAGAAGAATTTTCTCCAAGCACGACATCCCAGTATACTTCAACCCAAGTCACAACCTAAAGCAAAAACTGGTTCATCCCAAGGACAAACCCCCCAAACACAAGATCAGCCATGTAGTGTCTGCTGTCCAGGGCAGTGAAGAGTGCTCAGACCTCTACATTGGAGAAACCAAACACTTGATACAATGGAGCGAAGTCCCAAATTGGTTTCACCTAAAACCACTGATTATAATGATCCATGCCTCCTTTCACACCTTGGCACATGTGATCATGCACATGAACAATAGAGGGTCATAACCACCTCCAGGGGACTACGCCCAGTGGGGTTTAAATAACTGGGTCTCTCCACCTTTTGGTTTGAGAAAGGAAGAAGCCTTTCTGATGAGAGGTGAAACGTCTTCAAGAAACACAAAGAAGTCCAGTTTCCCTTTTTTCAAGCTCCAGAGACAGCTTTCTCAATGAAATCTTCCCTGAGATCATGTCTAGCACCCACTGGGACTTTCTCAGAACCACATAAACCTAACAGAATCTCCACAAAATCTGGATTTATACAGAGGTGGAAGCACCAGACAGATTCGATTAAAGACAAGGCAGCGAGGAAATTCAGTCTCTGCACACCCAGGATGGATAAAAAGCACCACTTAGTGGCCAGGAATACAAACTGCACCCTGATACTCTTCAAATCTCCTCTGAGAGAAAGTTTTCTGTAAAAAAAACAACAACAAAACAATCCAGCCACCATCCACTTTTTCCTGTTTATCCTTTTCAGGGTTGCGAGTGGGCCGGAGCCTATCCCAGCTGCCATAGGGCAATGGACTGGGTACAACCTGGACAGGTCACCAGCCTATCACAGGGCTAACACAGAGAAACAGGCAACCATTTGCACCTATGGGCAATTTAGAACCACCAACTAACGTAACCCCACTAAGTGGATGTCTTGGGACTGTGGGAGGAAACCGGTGCAAACACAGGGAGAACATGCAGACTCCACACAGAGAGGCCCTGCCAAAGCGGACTCAAACCCAGGACCTTCTTGCAACAGTTATACCCACCGCACACTTCACATTTACATATAACTTAAATTTACTGAAGGTTCGGTTTCTGTTCAAGTTATGAAAAAATGGCACAGTGACGAAATGGACGGAGCCTTTGTTTAAAGAGAAAAAGCATTCAAAAGGCCACTGGAGACTCCTGAATGAACACCAAGAAGGGGAAACAATTAAAAAGAGACTCATAATTACTACAAACAGACGCAAAAGAACCATAAAATGACACAAACTCCAAAAGACAAAACAAAGAGACAAAAAATGTGTCTTTAGCTCATAGTCCTTTAAAATAATCCTAATAAAAAAGACTAGTCATTATCTTTGTGCACAAAATAGACAAAGTCACAGCTTCAGAAATCAGTTCGTCCTTTATTGCTTCCATTTTCCATACTCATCTTTTCCTTTTACACACATTTCCATTTCTGTCACTTCCACCTTTTTGTTTCTTCTCTACACATTCAGCTCTCCGTTTCATCCCATTCATCAGCGGCACCTCTAACTTCTTTCCTCACAGTGCGTTCCTCCATTATTTCAGTTTCTGAGTTAAATTCACTTGTTTTATGGCTAATACAGTAAATCGCAACCTCTTATGTTTACACAGAGAAGATCAGAATATGTTTCTAAATACAAATACTCCACCTCAAAGAGTTACATCCTCGTTCTGATGTTTTGTGGTCTTACTCTCTGCTGCCCATGGAGGCCTTTTCTGTCACTGAAAAAAAATCATTTTGCCACTGATAAGTCAAAATTTCAAGTTAGGTATCGCCAAAGTTCGACTTAGTAAATCACACTAAGTCAAAAGGCTGAGATAATAACCCCCTACTTTGAGTTATAAGTGACCAAAAAAAAGTTTTCTTTCAGTGATGCAAACGAGCTTCCACAGCTGCCTCGTTAGAGAAAAGCAAATCTGATTTGAGGTTAAAAACTGAGGCTGTGTGACTCGTTAAGCTGGAGGCTGAAATTGCTGTACAGAACAGAAAGAAAGATTCAGCTGCAAATGATGTAAAAACATGGAAACAAGAAAACATGATGAGAGAAGGACCAATATTTACAGAACAGGACCAAATATGCTCCTCATTAGGTACAGTCTCAGTGAGTGCAGCTGGTAATAATGTAGAAAACCAGAGTCTTAAATGATTAGACATCGAGATAAAACACGAGCTGTGGAGACATTTACAGCTCAGCTCAGCAGGACTGCAGAAGTATTTAGAGACAGTAATGCATCCCAAAAGATTGTCTTCTAATTTTCTGTGTAAGAAAAATGATATTAAATTTAGTTTGTTGTTCCAATATTTTTATCTAATTGATTTTAATGTATTTAAGTTTTTAACTGTTATAATTAACAGCTGTAAATATAATTTTTTTTTTTGTCCACTACAGAGGACATAAGGGCTCAGGAGGATATACAACATTTCTGGAGTTTAAACAAACAAAAAAACGAACAAACAAAAAATAAATATTTTCTGAATCTGATGCATTTGTTTGTTTTTAAATGAGTCTGTTTTTCTTTTAATGAGCATTAGAACGGTCTGAGGCTGAAAATCTCCTCCGCACCATCCATGATCTGGATCATCAGGAATGGGTTTTGATATTTCCTTAAGAACATCAAGATTGTATCTCCTGTGATTTATTATTTCAATTTGATTTGTCCACGTGAATATGATGTGAAATGTCAGATTTCGCCCTTCAGAAATGTTTGGCCTCCACCTCCAGGTACACCAGCATGTATATCTGTCCATAACGTTTTTGGTAATAAACCAATCATATAATTTTCTTGGCATTAATTATTTGTCAGAAGGAAGTCCTCAGAAGGAGTTGAGAAGATATGATAATAATAAATAATGACAATCAGCAGACCAAAAGGAGATTTGTTTGTGGTCTATTTCTTTTTTGTTTTGCTTCTTTTTTGTTTCTCGTGTTTCCTTGACCTCTCAGGGTCACCATAGACTACCGGTTAGTTATCAATAAAATCTGCTCAAAGGTTTCTGATGTCCAATTCAACACAATCTGTACTGACTAGAAGTTACTGATAACTTTGGGGGAGCTTTAAGATATAAGTATAACATTTCTGCTTATCACTATTATTGTTATTATTTTACTATCATAGAATATTTAAAGTTTGGTCTCAAGAAAACAAGCTTCTCATGTGAAGAGCACTCGGCAGCAGAAAACGAATTCATCAACCTCAGAGATACTTACTGTCCTCATGCTGGAAAACTCACTGTGTGGTTTAAAATGAGACTGTTGGAGTAAAACCACCGCGCCGTCACAACAAGCTTCTTCTCGAGACCAATAATCGTGTGAAAACCTACAAGCAGTAGCACACACGTTCTTTTAAGGTGTCTGACGTAGGTAAATGGGAAGTGTGCTTCAGTACATTCAGTTAAATGCTTCAGGTGTGACTCAGGCGAGTTTGCCGAGGCAGTGCCACCCATTCACGACTACATTCAGGAATTCTGTGGTGTCCAACATTCATCTGCTCCCAGCTGCATCGGTAAACCCTCCCGTCCATCAAGCAGTCTCAACCAGTGCAAGACTGGGTTCTCCATCAGCTCCTGATGACTTGACAAAAACCTCTTCGTCTTCCTCCTCATCTTCCCCTTCAAAGATGGCAGTCATGGGGGCCGCAACGAGGCGGGAGCGGGCAGCAAAGCGGCGGCTGGCCGAGCAGGGAGGGGTGAGGGAGCGAGGGCGCATGGAGGAGGATGAAAGGAAGAAGAAGGGAGAGGAGGAAGAAGAGGAAAAGAGGAGGTTATTGTGATGCCGTTGACTCCACTCGAACATCATGGAGAAGCTCTGAGCACACTGAGATGTGGAAGACGCTGGGACATCAAGAGTCAGGTGGGCATTGATGTCAGGTGTTTCTTCATTTTGGGAGGAGCTTGTGGATTTTATTTGGTCTGATGACACGCGAGGTGGTGGCGCACTCTGAAGGTCGGCTCCAGTGGGAGCAACAACTTTCCGAAGCCGCTCGACTGCCGAGATTCGAGATGACGAATCAGGCCGACTGCCCTTTCTCAGCAGGAGAGCCTTAAAGCTCTCACTTCTTGCTGATCTTTGACTCCTGAGTGCTGCAGGTCGTGTCACGTGTGGGTCAGTGGGGGTCACTGGAGGGGAGGAGCAGGAGAAGGAGGAGGAGGAAGAGGATGAGCCACAATTCTTGTCTTCTGGATCCCTTCTTCCAAGCATCTTCCTCTTGGACCTGACATAAATGCGACAGAAAAGGGTCAACAATAGTAACTCCATGTCTCAAAGCTGAATGCACTTAAGCACATGGTAGAGGCTGCTCAGTTTCAAAAAGGTTATAGTTAATATCAAGCGGGAAATTCTGGGGATAAAAAATGAAATAGGCATCAGGGGCACAAATTTGTAAGGAAACTTCTTATGTAGGCTGTGTAATGACAGGAAAGAACGACACTGGACGGAATCCCTGATGGAAACACTTTCGTTAAAGCGTACAGGGGAAGTTAATTAGCTGGGGAACAATGAACAAGTCTTTGAGGATGAACAGGTTGCCAGATAAACAGTTCTTACCTGTTTGGAATACATCCTGTTGCTTTCTCTCTGGAGCTTTGAATCTAATTGGAGCTCTGTCAATCACGTAATGTCTGGGGAGCATTTTGTTCTGTTTGATCTTATCACACCTTTGTTTCCCTGCCTCCCCAGTGGGAACAAGCATCTTCACTTGTCAGTGGTTTACTTTCCAAACCTATTCTCTTGGTCTGTCAGTGTTCTGTACACTTGAATACCAATGATCTCTGGCTCCTCCAGCCCACATGCCAAAGTATCCTTGGGGTAAGATCCTGAATGCCAAATAATTTCTCATGCATCCAGTGGAGTGTGAGTGCGGTTGGTTGTTAGAAAATACTTAAAGGTATAGAATAAACTGCTGAATGACTGTGTGTGGATGTGTCACTGAGGCTTGTAGATAGAAGTGATTTGAGAGCTCTGTCAGAGTAGAAAAGTGCTATATAACCAGTCCATTTACCACTGCATGAATATGATTGGATTCTTTAACATCAACAACTTATTCCTATTCCTATTTGGAGCAACAAGGAAGGAAAAGGGAAGAAAGGGTGAGTTTCTAGATATGATAGGAGAATAACAAGGAGCTAAATATTTCTGCTGGTGTTGGGGATTAATAGATAGTCACTAAACATTTGTTGACCAATCAAAGGCTTTACCTGCAGCCAGACCCCAACTACCAGGGCATTCACGCTGTGCCTTCCCATACAGCACTGCTCCATAGAGGCAGAGGTAGGAATCAAACAGACAAGTGAGGATGTGGTTTAAAAGTTTGTAGAGCTCCAGTGCTGAGTGTGCGTTTGTGTGTTCCTACCTGTGGATGATGGTGAACAGATCCTCTGTGGTTCGCGGTCGACCAGAAACGAACATCTGATCTGCAGAAACACTGCCAAAGACATCATCTGGAAAGGAATAGAAATGAAGTCAAGAAAACTGAATAGTTTAGTTGAACTTAGATTGAAAAGATGAAAAATGTTAGAGCAAAAACATTATTTTAAGGATATGAAGATACCTGCCGAGCTCTGCAAACACCATTTATAGACACGATGCTGCAGCAGAAATGTAAGCTCCTGTTGAGCTGCAGCCTGACTGAACTGAACCACATATTGTACCTTACATAGCACCTGCATATTTTTGTCTACTCTCACAGCTTGTTTGGACAAGAAACTTGGCCTACTTTGCCCCACACCTGCACGAACATAAGCTTTACCTACAAGTAGTGGGGACAGCTGCAACAGGAAATGCTTACTTACTTTCACCAGTCACACATGTGAGCATTCGCACAAAGAGATACAAGCATCTGCAAAGATGGGTTAATATAATAAGGTCACTCCTTGACTCAACCTGAAATGGAAAAGTGGCTAATAAGAGGAATCTATGGTATTGATTCAACTTACCATCTAGAGGACTGCTGGCCTCCTTTGAGTTTTCTTCTCTTCCCTGGGAACCCCTGTCCTCTCCTTGTTCACCTGGCTCTTGTATCAGAAGGTTTGGAAGTGACAGTTCCCCTCGCAGGCTGTCAGTGGACAGCGCACTGCTGAGAGAGTGCCTGCTCTGACCAATCAGAGTGTAGGAGCTTTCAGAGTCGCTTATCTCTTGGTCCCAAACCTTACTGACTCTCATCTTCTGGCTAATTTTCACTGTCCTGTCTTTTGTCATATCTCTCTCATCGCCAGATGAGGATGAAGAGGATGAGGATGATGAGGATGAGGACGATGAGGGGGAGGGTTCCATTTTTGCTGACATCATTAGCAGTTGCCTGCCTGGCCTTCTCTTCCTCCTTTTCCTCGCTTTGTCATTTTTCTTTGTGGTGGACGACATTATCATCATCATTCTTGCTGTGTTAATCCTTCTCTCTTCCACACTTGCTTTACCATCTTCCTCTTCATCTTCAGCTAGTGATGACCTCATCATCCTCCTCTGAAATGTTGCATCATCATCCCGATAAAGTTTTGTTTTGATATCACCACAGCGGGCATTTGTTATCCCAGTTTGGGTACCTTCTGACCATGTGGAAGTAGTTCCTTGGACCCTTGAGCTCCCTAATGTGCTACAGGTAGCTATGCCCATGATCCTTGAGGAGGCACAGGTTCCATACATTCCCATGGTCCCTAGGGAGTAGTTGGTCTTTGAGGTACGCAAGGTTTCATTCAAAGTATTTCTAGCGACTGTGGTTCCTATGCCTATGGTTTTCGAGGTGCTACTGGTCCCTGTGGTGCTCAGAGTTTGTGAAGTACAAGTAGTCTCAGAGGTCCCCATGAGAGCTCCTTCTGTAGTTTTAGATGCAAATAGTGGTTTGATTGTTCTGGGTGAGGTCAGTGAGAGATCTGGTTTCTTGTGCAGGATTGGTGGCTTTATCCGCTGAGGGGAACTGGCAGGTGAGCGCGTGGTGTTGTCAGCAGGTGTTGTGTTAATTGAGTGCACAGGTGTCACTGAACTATCGCTGGTGGATGGCACGTGCTTTGGTGAAGGTGGGCAATGAGTCAAATATTTGTCTGAAGGTGTGCAGAAAGAATTCTCAGGAAGCTGTGATTTGCTGTTGAGTCCTGGAGAAGATGCTGCAATTTGTTCACAGCTCTTCAGCACACCTAGTTCTCGTGTGGCCTTGGGCGATGCCATGAGGCCCAGAATGCAAAGATCAGGCTTCTTTGGTGGAACCGGCTTCTCCGGAGAGCAGAGTTTTCTTGGGCTACTTGACTTCAAGTCCTTATTACAGTGTTTTATATCACTGTGCATCATATCTCCATCAGCAGCACGGATTGACTGCATTTGTGATTTATTCTTGTCATTTTTCTCCACTTCCTCTTTGCTCTCAAACAGCATTTTTCTCTCTGCAAGTTCTGTCATTTTAGCATGTATTATTACTGTTTCTATAATGTTTTGTTGTAAAGACAGAGGTTGGTTTATTGTGCTGATGTGGTTTTTGCCAGTATCATGAGACATTCTGACCCACGGACTCTCAGAATTGGACACTTCATTGTTAGCCAGTTTAGCATTTATGTCTGAATTTTTCCTCCTCTGTTCATTGGACTGTATCCATTGAGGAGTTTCACCATTTCTCAGGTGAGGCCCAGGACTTCTCTGGCTAGCAGGATGAATAATGCTTTGTGGGATCTTAAGATTGTTAGAATCTGACTCACTGTTGGGTTCCAACATCTCACTTTTTGTTTGGTGGCAGAAATCATGACCTGATTTGTGTCCAGGCTGATTCATTTCAGCAGTGACTGGGCTGTGAAAGGTAGCATTATCTATGAATGCAGTAGCTATATTGTCTTCATTGTTGGCAACATGGCAAATATCATTTTCTAATCCTTTATCAGCTAGCTTAACACTGGTGTTGGTTGTGTAATCAAGATTTCCTTTAGCCAAGTCAGTCAAGACCTGTTGAGCTTCTTCGCTTGGTAGATCCTGGTTACCATGGCTACCATTAAACAACAAAGTGCCAGCATCAGTTGATGTAATATTGGTTAGCAGGACCTCACGGTTCTTGACAGAGCGTAGCTTGACACTCTGCAGAGCTTGGGCAGTGACCAGGGGGCAGGGGTGTACTTTACGATATTGGTTTGGAGACAAGCCAGGACTTGGTGGGGGGAGGACAGAGGCAAAAGGTGTGGGGAGAGAAGACAAAGGAGGAAGAGGAGGAGGTGGTGGTGGTGGAGGGAGATCAGCAATTGGCATGTCTGGGAGTTCAGAACATGGAGGAGGAGGCGGAGAAGTTGGGGGAGGAGGGAAGTTGTTGGACAATGACACTGTGGATACCAGAGCATGAAGGGAGGTCTGCCTCACAGCATAGGAGTAGGGGGGAGGTGGAGGCCGGGAAAAGGGAGGTAGAGGAGAAGGCCTGGCGAGGAATAATGATGGGAGAGGAGGTGGTGGAGGTGGAGCGGGCAGAGGAAGAGATGATGGTGGAGGAAGAAGAACAACAGGGAGTTTAGTGAAAGAAGGAGCAGGTGAGCAGGACTGTGGTAAAGGGGGAGGGGGAGGAAGAGATTCATGAATGGGAGAGCAGGAAACTGGATTCAAAGGAGACTGGAGCACAGGAGGAGGAGGTGGTGGGGGAGGGAGATGGGCATGTTTGGCAGAGGATTCTGAGGATGTGCAGGAGGAGAGGGAAGAGGTTGAAGAAAATGAGGATGAGAGGGAGGAGAAGAGTGAAGACTTCCTCTCTGGCACCGGTGGCTTTGGTCTCCCTTCACCTCGAGACCTTGTCCTTGGCAGTGAGGAGGCAGCAGGGGACATGGGGAAGGAGGTAGAAGAGGAAGAGGAGAAAGATGAGGTTGGGGGAGGGAGAAAGCTCCAGGACTTGTTGTGAGAGGCGAGGACGGGGTAAGGGGTGAAGACACGGGTGTGCCAGGAGTTGGAGTGTTAGACTGACTGGAGTACCCACTAGAGGGTGAAGCGAGTCGCTGAAGTCCAGCCACAGAAGAGGAGACTGGAGATTGGTGGTTGAGACTAAGACTCAGCCCTTCCTCCTCTGAACCTGGAGACCCAGGGCTGAGAGGAGGAGGTTCAGGGTTGGAAGAAGGAGAGTCAGAAGAGGTTGATGCCTGGTAGACTGGGTTTAGAGGCTCAAAGGTTGAAACTGTACCACAGTTAAAACCACTTTGGCGTCTTTTGGTGTTGCTGCGGGGCACCCAGGGGTCCTGAAATTTCTGTGGAGATGAGGTGGGTGTGCGTTGCACGGTGCGTTCCAGGCGGGGGCTGCGCTCCACCTGGGGAGTAGAAGAAGAGCGGGAAGATTTGCTGCGACCTGGCCGGCGTCTCAAAGAGTCAGAACGCAATGGTGGAGGAGGCGGGCGCTTTGATTTGCGGAGGGAGATGCTGCGAGTGATGCCACGAGAGTAGTAGGAGGATGTGCTTGATTTCCTTTTCTCCCGGTTTAGCGAGGGAGAGGAGGACATCCTCTCTGAACACAAGGAATTGCTATCAGTGCAGGAAGGGGAGGAGCGACCAGAGGAGATCAGTGGATCACAGTTCCAACCTTCATCAGAAACACATCTCATATCCTGGGAAATGCCACTGTGGACACTGGAGCTAGGAGAGAGGGTGTTGTAGCTCCACCTCTCACCAGTGTAGGAACCACCATCAGAGAAGCACCGGGTGTCCTGATCTGTGGTTGTCAGGTCATCCTGTGCTGAGTAATGAAACTGAGTCTCTGAATCAGTGATGGGGGAACAGGAGAGGGGGTGGGAAGGAGAAAGTGTCTCACTATTGGCCTTATCACTGGGGCAAGCCCACTCTGATTGCAGGGCACAACTAGGGGTTGAAGGAACGGATGATATAACGGGTGAGGAAGGGAAAGGAATAAGAGGAGGAGGAAGGAGACTGAGGCATGACTCTGGCAGTGGGATCAAAGGGCAGCAGGGGGTGACGATCGCTGGGGAATCCCTGTAGATCCTGTGACTGGAAAAGAAAACAGGAATAAAAAACAGAAAAATAATTTAATGCATCTTCCAACTTAACATAACTTATGAAATGGTTCCTAATGGCAGCTTAGAAATTTAGAAATGTCAAGAAATGGCCAATTCCAAGCATAACACAGACTCCAACATCAGTAGGAAATTCCAAAGAATGCCAGTGTTTTGGAAGTTCCCAAGTTATGTTTTGATTATATTGGTGTGATAATTGGTTCTCCTAAACTGACCTGGTAGCAAGATGAGGAGGCGCTGAGAGTCCTGTAGGACACACTGTTACAGCTGGCCTCGGAGTTCAGAGAGGAGTTGGTTGCCAGACGGGGGAGGGTGTTGTTCTCCAAGGATGGTGAGCAGCAGGAGGTGGAGTGGCTACCAATATGTGGGGAGGAGGTAAGGGAGGCCATGAGGCTGGACATCTCCCTCTCCTTTAGGGGCTCGGATCCTCCTCTGTTGATAGCTGCTCCTCCTGTCTTATTTCTGCCCTCTGCTCCACCTCCATGTTCCTCTGCCGATGAGGAGAGCTGCATTCAGATGCAGGTTGATCCACAGTTGAGAACTGCCCGGGAAGAACCTCAGAGACTGTGGGAGACTTCAGGGGGACATTATCCGGTATCCCAGTAACTGTCTTGCGGCGGCTCAGTTTACGGGGTCGCCGGTTTAGTGAGTCAGCATTGGAAAGTGTTCTTCGAAAACTGGCCTGACGGTCAAAACTCTCACCTTAAGTGTAAACATACAGAAAAACTCAACAGTCCAAACATGAGAAACCAAGTCCCTACAAGTCCTGAATCCAGTCCTAAGTCCAAGTTTAGCCTTGAAACTAACTGGAGTTAGTTGACTTAACTGTGTTAGCTGACTTAAAGTTGAAGTCATACCATTGATATTTAGGTCCCAGTTAGAATAATAACCTGAGTCCTGGTAAAATCATCTGTCCCTGTAAGCTCTTCTAGATAAGTTTCAGGTCAAAGAAAAATCTCAATTCCAAGTAAGATCCAAAGCTGGAATTGATTCACATTTTTTTAAAGAAACGTTTATCAAGTCTCAGCTGTGAAATCAGAATGCAGATTCAAATGGAGACAATAAAAATCACCTCAGATTTCAAATTAATTCCCAACAGGTTAAGGTGGGTTAGTAAGTCAAAGTATAACCCCAACCTTGAATCAAACCTCAAGTTTGAGTTGAGTCTCTTAGACTAAGACTAAATTACATTACAATTACATTAGTAATTACATTACTCAAATCTGAGTCCAGTCCAGATTCAAGCAGAGAATCTGAGTATGAATCAAGGCCACAAACATTTTCAGATCTACCATTGATTACATTACACCCAACTCTCAGGTTCAACTAATGTACAATTTCCAGACTGATCTAAGCCTGAGTAAAGGTCAGAGTTGAATTTCAGGTTTATGCCTTGGTCTAGTTTTGAGCCTAGAGTCAGAGTTGAATCCTGATTCTCAGTGAATATACACTGTATGACTGAAATCAATTTCAAGTCTTAGTTGAGTTTCACACTGAATCCAGAGTCCTTAAGAACAGAATCTGGATCTGAGTCCGGTTGTACCTGTTACGTTGATAGGAACAATATCTGCTGCGACTGCTTCGGCCTGCTGCCTCATCCTCTCCTCCGGTGTTGGAAGTCGAGGGGGTGGTTCCATTCTCCATTTCAACATTTGGCTCATTTGTATTCTCATAGTCATCCCAACAGGAGCTAAGATGGACCGGGTTCAGGACCAGTGGGGTCAGAGGTCGCCTGTTGTTCAGGATGAACCTCTCGTCTTCCTCTGAGGATGCTGAGGACTGACAAGGAAAACACGCAGAAACTCACACTTTGGTTTACATGAATAAAATTGGGTTTTAAATCCAGTGCAGCAGTGCTGGGGTCTAATCTAGCCTGGAAGGGTCAAAGTAAACCTGTGAGTATGCCAAGGTGGAGTCTTGTCTAGTATCACAAGTTTAGTGTGACCCAACTAGTTTAAGTTTAAACCCTGTACACTTGGGAGTTTGTTGACTGTTAGGGTAAAATCTCTGATTGGGTGCCACTGTGATGCTACTCTACTTTAGCTCGATCTAATCTAGTGTATTATAGATCCATGTTTACCTTTCTCCTCCAAACTGAAATCTTGAAACAAACTGAAAAGCAAGAGCGAGAGAAAAAGTCCAAGACTCTGGACCTCTGAGAAGGAGGGTAGAGAAAATGTGGGAAGGATGAAAGGATGAGAAAACAGAATGAAAAAATAATCATTAAAATAAAAGTAAATCAAAGAGAATGTCAAAAGAGATGATTTATAGATAGAAAACAATGGCAGCAGAACAGTGTCAGTACTTCAGTTTGACCAGCAGGTGGAAATAAAACACAGAGATTACACACTGATGCAGCAGACAGACAGAACTGGACCACATCAGACCAGCCAACTCTAAGCTGATTGGTATAGTTGGATCACAGGCAGCATTTACTGACAGGACACCATCAACCACAAAAAGATGGACAGAGAAGGTGGAGTCAGAGTCTTCAGTCTCATTAATAAACACCACTGCATTCATATTAATATCTCTACACGTTGCTCACCATCTTTCTGCTTTTGTCCCTCCACCCTCGTCGTGTGGTTCCGTCTGATTGGTCGATGCTGGAGAACGGAGGGAGGGTGGGGCTCGGAGGGTGGGGTTGAGAACCACTGGGTCCACTGTAGCCATGCTGAGTCAGCCCGTTACATGCTACAGTCCCACCATGAAGAAAGAGAACAGAGCCTTGAGTACAGGAGTGTTTGCTGCAGTAATCAGCTGGGATCAGTGACTGAGCTCAGCCCTCCTCCTTTGTGTTTGCTCGCAGTGACATGTGGCGCTGCAGCTGCTGCCGTGCTGCAGAGCTGCTGCATGCAGACCCCTGCAGCGCTCTGCAGTCTGCTCACAGGCTGCTGTCACCTCTAGGCTTAATTACCTCTCAGGTAATCGTCACAGAACCAGGATTTATGGTTTCAAGTGAAGGAACGTCTATGCAGCTTAATTATTTAACTGAAAACTTAGGACATTAAACACACAGTAAACGGCCTTAATTGCACTAATCTGTAATAAAACAGACAGGAGGCTGTTAATCGGGACTGATGCTGATTTAGGATTTATTGCAGATTTGAAGGACTAAAACATTAAAAGGGCTAATAAAGAGAACAGTTTAACGTACTGCTGCTTTTACAGGCTTTGCTGGCAGATTTGTTGGTGTAAATAATAGTGTGAGCCTTAGAGGCATGACAGTGTTATAAACAGAGTTAGTGCTGAGCTGCCGCTGCAGTGATGAGGACTACACTCCCACCTTCTGCCCATTCAGAGCTGAAGCTCATGCATGTAAACATTACAGAGGAAGCCGTCCTGTTTCAGCACTGCCTCGCTGTTTCTCTGTGAGCGTGTCGGGTGAGAAGGTCACTGTGTGGTGTCAGCTAATGCTAATCCCACAGCGCAGGCACACACACACACACACACACACACACACACACACACACACACAGGATTTAGGGTTTGTGTGTAACAGACCTCCAAACTGAGGCTGTGGTTTGCAGGTTCACAGACTTCATAAATGTGACCAAAAATAACTTTCAGTTTTCTTCTTTGTACATTTTTTAAAGAAATTCATAAAAATCTGAAAAATTGGCCGTGTATTACCCCCCCCCCACTGTGGGCCAACAGTAACCAAAAACAAGGAGATTTTTGCTGTTTATTAGTTTAGTGAAAATCATTGCCTCTTATGGAAATTATATTAAATTATCTATTTTTAAAATATATTTAATATAATATAATATAATATTTATTTATTCATTATTTCTATTTTCTATTATCATTTTATTTAATTTTATATTTTTTAACTGTATTTATCTTATTATCTACATTTATTTATAAGATTTTATTTTTATTTTCTTTCTTCATGTATTTGTCACAATAGAATGTTATTCATTTACTTCAGCATTTTAAATTTTTTAATTTTAATTAGTTTAAATACCTGTAAGCCCCCCCGAGGAAGGATACAGTTTCAGTCCATTAATTGAGGTTTGTGAAGAAGGGCTCATTTAGCCTATTTTGCAAACTGACCAGATGCTCGGTGTCATTCCTGTGTGCACTTCCTGCCCTGCTCATCTGCTCTGTGCAGCTTTAAAGGACTTCTAATTAACTCGGTTTGCAGAGCCACTTCAGAGACGCTTCTGAAATGTGGGATTCTCAAGCACCGGCTTTCTTGGCTCTAGTGTTTTCAGTCACTTCTCTGGCAGCCGCATTGCAGCTTCTCCTCGTGGGACGGAGGTACTATTGAGTCAGTTTATACGCAGATTTCTTTGAGTTCACGTGTGAACTTCACAGCTCATGATTCCTTTATGAAACAGTCTGGTTGCTGTTCTGGACTCGGGTTCAGCCTGAAGCTGCTGCCTTTCTGTTCACTTTCTTCTTCCAAATTTTATCCAGGCTCTCTTACTTTTTGAGTTTATGAAAGGTTTTACTCTCCCTCTGTACCCAGAGCTGGAAATCATTGATCCTTGCTGCCTGTGTTTTTCACAGTTATACAATCCAATTTATCTCTGCTTCTCTTCAACATTATATCCTGCAACCATGGAGGCTGGAAATTGACTCAACTTGTCTCTATAGGGTTTGAATGGCATCGACTCAGACTGAAAGCACAAAGCCTCACAATTCAAACGCTGTGAACTGTTCAAAGATATCAGCACATGCGCTGTAATGTTTTCGTACTTTTTAATACGAGTGCAGACACAGAAACAGTACTTCCTGCATGCTGCCTAAACGCTGCGTGTGGGTTTCACTGTAGGGTCCAAAATACTGCTTTAGTCTTTGTTAGTGAAAATCTGCCCTCTTTCCAGTGGCCAGCAGGGGGAGACATTTTAGTTACAAAATCAAGTCTGGTTGTATAGAAGTCTATGAGAAAAATGACCCAAAGTCTCACTTGACCTCTGACCTCAGTAAACCCTATCCTAATGAGTTTATGGTCTCAGTAGTTACTTCCAAGTCTTAATGAAGCAAACATGATGTTCCCTTTGGAGATGATGGTCCCACCCAACATCAGGGGAGGACTCAGGCCGTGGCTAAATCAGGCAACTTGTTTTCATCTCCAGGCTTTCTCAAGTCTCTCAGTCCCAGCTGCTTCCCTACAGACCCAATAACAGTTAATCGCACATTTTTTGAATAGTTCAACTGTCCAAACACTGAAGCACCGCTCTCACCTCGCAGGTCACCAGCGCTGCCTGATCGCCTTTTTCCAGGGATGAAGCGCAGACCCTGCTGAGGCTTCTGGGTAGTGTAGTGCACAGACCACTTACTGTCCCCGTCCCCTGCTGCACAAAGAGCGAGAGAGAGAGTTGAGAGAGAGAGAGAAAGCGCGAGAGCTGCTTTCTGGATTTTAATCTTGCTTCAGCAAATCTATTCACACTCAGAGGAGCGGTGATGATGAGAGCTGCAGCACTCAGCACTACTCAAGGTGACCTCCACATTACAGGGCTTTTATTGTGAAAGACCAGCAGCCTGATTAGCTGTGGTATTCAGTGGACAGATGTGTGGACAGATGTGAAGTTGAAGTCTCAGTTTTCAGCATTTTAGAGACAGCTGAACCAAAAGCAGCTCATTAATATTGAAACTTCTTACAATAACTTGGTAAAATCTTTGTCTCCCTGAGTGCAGATCATCTGTATGACAAACTAAATTATATATTTTTAAGTTTTTATTTCAGTCATTCATCTCAAACTGATAATATTCAACAAAAAATACGAAAAGGATAACTTTTTGCCATTAATCAACTATATCTCTCTTTCATCCTGTGATCTAAGTGATCATTGATGATTACAGTTACCCTAACCTTGAACCCTGTACTAATCTGTGAGTTTTGGCTTTAGAAAGCTGTGCTCATAAGACAAATAAATTAACACCAAAACTGACACACACAAAGAGATTACTGAGGGAATGCCAAGGGTCCTTGAGAAGTACCAAAGATCATTTAAGAGGTAAATGTGGTCCTTGAGATTGCTGATAAGATGTCATGAGGGGTTTTGGTGGGTTCTTCAGAACAAGCATGCAGAGGCTGAAAAATGTAAAATGTCCTTTGGTGATTGGCAGCGGTCCTTAAAGAGCTCTGATAAATACTTGAGACAGCTCCAGAGGTCTCTGAGAAAGCATAATGGGTCTTTGAGGAGTCTCAGTGGTCCTTGGGGTTCGATCGAAGGCTTATGGGGTTTCCATCGGTTCTTAAGAAGAAGATGCAGTTCTTCTAGGAAGGCTTGAACAGTCTTCACAGGGTCCAAGTGATCCTTGACGTGGTCTGATAAGTACTTGGAACCATTCTGTAGTTCTGTACTTTAGCAGGTACCAAAGGATTTTGAGGAGGTTCTGCGGGGTAGGAGGATTATACATCCCCTGATACAGCAATAAAGGAATTGCAGGAACCACAAATAAGCACCAGAAATGATAAAGAGCGCATCCTGACTCTAGAGGTGCTTAAACTGATCGTTGATAAGAGCTGGAGAGGCTAAGTGGTTCTTGATGGGGTCCCAAAGGTTTGTGATAGGCAGTGGTCCCTGAGCAGGCTGCAGGTATCTGTGGCTCGTTTCAGTGGGTTATTGCAAAGGTTCCCATGATTCAAGGGGCTCTTTTGGGGGGGGGTGTCCTAAATGTCCACACAGATCATCAAGAAGATAAGAAGATACTATGGCTCCTTGATTTTTTCCTGGTTGTCCTTGAGAAGTAACAGAGGTCTGTGAAGTGAATTAAATTATTCTTGATGAGGTTATAGAGGTCACTAGGAGGTTATAAATCTCTGAATTACTTTTCCAGGTTGGAATTCCAGGGATCCTTGAGAAATGACAGAGGTTTTTAAGAAGCCTATATTTTTCTTGAAGAGGTCCTGGGGGTTACTGAGAGGTTAAAACCTCCCAAAGATGGCCCAGAGGTCTTTGTGGAGATTCCAGAAGCCCTTGAGCAGATACCAGAAATGCCTAAAATTATCCTTGAGAAGGTTCTTGAGATCAGTCAGACTGTTCCAAGGCATTAAAAAAACTGTACTGGAGACCTTGAACAGGGTCTTTGAATCAATGACCTGTACTATAGTTACAGGCAGGGTAAGCTCACATTTCAAATGCAGGTTAAATTGCTGATCTAAACAATGTTTAACATGATTTTTACATGCACCTGAGAGCCAATCAGAGGGTGGTATTCTATGAGGTCATCTTTAGAGCGCTATATCTCACTCTACATACACAGCTCAATGGTAAATCGAACCTTTGTCAATACGGCAGCACTCACCTCTGGTCTTACTGAGATATCTGAGGACGGATTTGATCGCCGTTCCGATCAGAACCATAACGACGCCACACACTCGTTTAGACACACACACACACCGACACACGCACTCCTGAGGCTGCAGCAGACAGAAGGAGAGCGGGCGAGCAGCGGCAGTAATGCAGCCTGACTGGCTGCAACGCCGCTCTCCTCCCACTCCTCTCTCTCTTATTCTCTTTTTATGTCACTTGCTCCCCCCTCTTTCTTTCTTCCTTTCTTATCCATACGCGCGCACACACACTCTCACACACACAAGAAGCCAGCACACGTGTGTGTCCTTCATGTGTGTCGCCAGGTGATGAAGGTTACCCACAAATACTGCATTATCACACCAACACATGAAACGGGGTGCTTTGTAGATGAAGGGAGATGAAAAAGCAGAATTCAAAGTGTGCGTGCGGCTCTGATGTGCGACTGTTCATCTTTTATTCTCTGTGTTCGTCTTTCTATCTTTGTGAGGACCAAAGGGAGTGAGGACATGCTGTCAAAGTGTGGACATCAGCATCTGAGGGGCAGCATGAAGCAACAGGACAGAAACAACTGCAGGGTAACAGAGGTGATCACGCACACAGGTATCCAGATACTGTAAATAAATAGATGCAGGTGGTCCATAATTAGTCACTTTGTGTCTATCTGTACAACAACATTTTGAAGGAAAAAAAGGATGTAAATAAATGCAGAATACTGGTTTCCCATCCATCCATCCATCCATCCATCCATCCATCCATCCATCCACCCTCGGCTGCTTATTTAGGTCCAGGCCATGGGGGCAGCAGTCTAAGTAGAGATGCCTGGCCCTCCCTCTCCCCAGCCTCCAGCTCCTTTCCTCTGGTGGGGAGAGCAGGGCGTTCTAAGCTAGTTTTACATTAATGGCTCTACTGTGAACTTCTCCTGAATGACCAAGCTCCTCATCCTCTCATTAACACAGAGCCCAGATAGCTTTGGAAGGACACTGCCTGTGTCTGTGATCTCATTCTTTTGGTCACTAACCACAGCTCATGGCCATAGGTGAGGGTTTTTCCTCCTATCCTATTGTTCGCTTTGGTTCCCTCTTATCTTTGTAAAATTATCTCTGTATGGCTGCAAGGCCGCAGACACTTATCTCCCCTATTTGTTTGTCTTTTTGGATGGCTGTTCTGGAACGTCTTCTTGTTACATGTTTCATGTAATGACAATTAATTGATTCTAATACTCTTCACCACAAAACACTGTTTGCAACACCTGCGTGACTGCAGATGCTGCACCAATGGATCTCTGTTAATTGCCCACCCTTTTTCTTGCCTTGCTCATTAACAAGACCCTGACACAGTTGAACTCCATTGCTTAGGGCAGAAGCCATACCATACACAGCCCCGCGTGGCCACACCACCCTTTTCTGATTGTATTTTAAAATCACTTAAATTCTATTTTCATTTGTCCAGTCTCCTTTAGTCTGACTACAAGTCTTGGTAGAGGTCTTTGAGTGCATATGACAGGGGAATCTTGTACATCTATGAAGGACCCATTAATGCTTAACAACATCTACAGATTTTGGTCCACATATTATGCTATCCAGATTATGTATTTTATAAGTAAAATATTGCTTAATTCCCAAGACCACCATTCTTTAACTATCATATCTTAAGGTCTGGACACTGGCTAAAGTCAGTTTGAGGGTTTTCATACCTGTCAGGTGTATAAAAGCATGTTGAGTGCTCAGCTAGAGTAGAAAAGCGCTGTTTAAGGACTAGTCCATTTACCATTTACCATTTCAGGACAAGTCCACCTTATTTCAGCAAGACTGTGTCAACCCATATTCTGGAATATTTCAACACCTCCATAGTAAAAAAAAAACAAACAAACAAAAAAAAATTTTGGGTGCTAATCTTTCATTTTCTGAAACTCCTGATAGGACCATTGGCCTCTGGACCCTGGGCTGGTATCTGGTATCTCTATCTCCATAATACACCCATTCTCTAGTGCTGCATTTCTACCTGTGCCATCCTAAGTACTTGTGGTAACGATGGTAATAGTTGATGGAGTTGACAGTCACCTTCATCATCACCTTCATCACCAACTGGGACAATTCCAGTCTGTAAGTGTGCCGACTATGTGGGCCAGTGGAGCAGCTAATTACCGTCTTCATGGCTGACAGCCTGTCTGTCTGCCTTCACCTTCCCACTGTTTTAATTAGTTTCATTAATTAGACAGTAAGTAGGACACACTATCATTATGTCATAGTCTTATATATAGTCTGAATCTGTTAAACTCTGAACTCTCAGCTGTCCAGTCAGGAAAGAGGAGGGGTGGAGCTTTGCAGCTGTCACATACCGCTGACTGAACAATGCTAACGCTTCTTTGTATTAATATTTTAAATGCGGTCCGATGTCGCCGCAGAGACAACATGACATACAAAAGGTAAAGGAAGATCCAGCTGTGGGTTACCTGGATGACACGGCCAACATTCAGGTGGAAGCATCAGAGGAAGCTAACAGGTAGCAGCTGTTGCAGCTAAAAAGCCTGTTCATCCCTTATTCCTGGAATTAGCCATTAGGGCAGCGTATGGAGCTACAGCTAATCCTTGTACACACACACACACACACACACACACACACACACACACACACACACACACACACACACACACACACACACACACACACACACACACACACAGGAGAAGATTATGCACACAGGGGAGGTAATTAACTAAGAATATGGAGAGCTAGTGAGATTTTCTTCTGCATGTTATCAGTGAATAATAGCTGACTGGTGCTGTGATGCATTATTGATCAGACAGCCACGCAGTGTGTAAGAGAGTGTGTTTACAGAGCCACAAGAGACCTGCAGGCAGTGAGCTGCTGCTTTAATATTCTCATTTAAACATGAGGAAACTGTGAGGCAAAGACTGGACAGACTGGGACAAACAAATCTGGCAGATTCATATCACACTTAAATCATATTTCACTGATGTCACTAATCATGATATCTGTAAAACCTAGGCAATTCTGTCATGAGAAAGCTCTGCCCAGGCCATCCGGGAGCAAACTGAATCAAACAGCTTGGGATCATTTCACATGCAGTGGAGCATGGCCTGAGAACAAGCGCACTGAAATTTGGATCAGATTTAGGGCCAAAGTGAGCCCGGCAAGGCCAATGCACATCATATGGTTTGGAAATGGTCAAACAAGAGTAGCTGAGAAGGTTCTGGACCTCAAAGAGCCACATCAGGTTGAGATCAAAATAGACTAAACCAGACTTCCTGTGACCATTCAAGACCCACAATTTAGCACCTTTCAGGGCAAACCAAGTGAGGGAAAAAAGTAACTGTTACAATCTACCACCATATCTGTGAGTATCTCCATTGTTAATTCAGGCTGGCAACCTTTGGGGACCAAACCAAACTAAGCTAGACTACCTTGGACCAGACTGGATCAACCCAGACTTAGTTGGTCAATTGAGGGCCTCAAAAATGCAAATGAGCCAATTCAGAATTCTACTGATATAAACGTGGGTAAGAAGGCACTGAAAAGCCTAAGTGTGTCAGGTTACCTGATATCATTTGGCACCACATAAACCCAAATACGTGGGACTATGAGACTGTCTATCACCTGAAATCTTTGAAGACCAAAATAAGTCAAAGATGTTGTCCAACTAAAAACCAAAAGGGATGAAGTTGATTATTTGGGATTCTCAGTTTGGACTCAGTAACAATATCACTTCTAGCAGTGGAATACCAAGTTATAGTTGTAGCATTGACCCAAATTTCTTGGATAGTACCTCTGTGTAGAAGGGGTGTAGTTTGGGTGGCTTCCTTCCCGGAGCTCTTCCATTGGCAGCGTCTAAAGCAAGAGAAAGTTGTCTTGCGCTTCCTGCTGGGGTGGTAGCGATATTGTGGTGGTGGCTCTGGCTCCTTGAAAGGGGATGTGACGATGAGATGAGAGGGGATAGGCACAATGTAACCAGGACGAGGCTCTGGGGTTGGGGGACAGGAACTGGTTCGACGTCGCTGAATGAGCACTGGGCAGGTAGGGCGTTGCAGCTGAAGCGGTGGGGACTGTGGAGGGTGTTTCCCATAAACTTCTGGAGTAAGGAAAAGTTTCCCACGAGCCTCTGGGGTAAAGGAAGGGTTAACATGGGAGTCTGGTGCAAGATGCTGGGGGCGGAGCCATGGGCTGTTTCCTTGATACTGCAGGTGAGCTGGGAGGGGTTTTTTGTCACCTGAGGGTGATGCGGGCTGGCCAGGTCCACCTGCATTTAACCCATAGATGGCATCATGGTGCTGGTAGATTTTGGCTCTGAGCAGACGCCGGCGCAGGCTGCCCTCTGTTTTTGGTTGCAAGGCGATCATCTTGCGTGGAAGAAGTTCGTCTCGCTCTTCATCAGGACCAGAATTCCAGCATCGTGATGTCACACCAGGCCCCGCCCCCTCCCCACCCAGACACTCCACATATGAAATCATTGTTTCTGGAGTGGTAGCTGTCAATTTAATAAGTAGATAGATTACAAGTGACTCACCACAACTGAACTACAACTTTGTCGGTATTATCATCTTTTCACAGTAAAAGCCCCCAGTGGTTGCTCCACTCCTTATCATTCAAGCACATAAAGAGACTTTATTTTCCAGGTCCAAAGGGCATTAATGATTCCAGAAAAGGTTAAAAAAAACACAAAAAAAAACAGGTTATTGGTCCTTCATTGTAAAAATGTAGCTTTTTTGTGCAAAAGAGTTTCCTTCAGCTTTTCAGCATAAAAAAATCCCTGTGGGCCTTATCAGTCTAAGAATGAAATGAATACTTCATCAAATACACATTTTTCAGTTATTCACTACAAAAGCACATTGAGCATTTCACAATAAAAGATTTAAGATGTTTTTTCACAAACATTGCTCTTTGGTTCAGAGTAAATCCAAAAACTGTTATCCTTCATAAAGGGTTGATAAAGAAAAGACCCAAAAAGTTGGCCTTCAAAATAAAAGCACACTTTTAAAACTTTTTTCTGACCATTCACAAATATTTTAAATTTAAAAAAGTCAAAAATGTGCTCAGTCCTTCAAAAGCAAAGCAGACATCTCTGGATCCCCATCTTCACATCTGCAAATGTTCATCTTTCACAACAAGCACTTCAGATTTGGCGTGACAGCAGCGGTTCAAACCTTTATCAGCTCTGTCCAGCTTCTTCATTCCTTCACATTAAAACCTCAGACCTCCCAAACCAAAACCAAAAACACTCCCCCGGCCGATGTGACTCCAGAAGCGATTGCAGTCCTGCAGTAAATGTGATTTTTCCTCAGAGGTGTTGACGGAGTGCTGCTCTCTTTCCCCCCTCTAACTCTAATCTACTAACAGGGATTATCCAGGTCTGCAGATGGTGCGGGACAGGTATTTACCACCACGCTCACAACACGTTGTCAGTACTGAATTACTGTGTCAAACTGGGTACCTCTAAATTTAGACCTCAAACAGAAGGTTAACGTCCCTCGCAGCTTAGTTAAACTTCACCTGCACACCAAAAAGAAAAGGAGCAGATGAAACGTGGATTCATCCACAGCTGAAAATTCCACTTCCTCCTGATTTTTGACTACGTTGGCAGTTTCAGAAAGACAGAAAAGATTTACGTTATTATAACCTCAAAATGTCGGTGCTGACAGCAGCAGATCCTCTTTGGATTATTCACCTGGCTGATGTGATTGAGCAGCAACACTTCTCTTGATTGCTGGCGTGGTAGACATAATGATGTAGAGCCTGAACCACAGAGGCTGCCATTAGTGACATCCGCCCACATCTGCTGCCAGTGCTGCACCCTCATTCAGCTGTTTATGAAATCTGAGGAACATGATGGCTGACGAAGGACATCCGTCACCATAATCGGAGCGATATTGAGGATCTCTGCTGCAGTCTGACAATATAAAGACTTCAGATTTCTATTTTTGATTTTATTTTCTCATCTTGCTTTGTCACTGTGTGTTAATGTGTTAATATTAACATAAAAGGACAATCAAAACACTGGCTGATAATCAGTGCATGACTGGAGCTTCAGGTGCACACAGCCAATCACAGGACAGCAGCTCAGTGCATTTAAGCATGGAGACATGGCCAAGGCAACATGCTGAAATTTAAAGCACGCATCAGAGCGGGGGAAGAAGTGATTGATGTGACTTTGAACGTGACCTGGCTGTTGGTCAAAATGTTTCAGAAACTGCTGATCTGCTGGGGTTTCCCCACATAACCATCTCCAGAGGATGGTCAGAGAAGAGAAAATATCCAGTGAGCAGCAGTTTTCTGGATGAAAAGGTCAGAGGTCAGAGGAGAAGGGCCGGGCTGCTTTGAGCTGACAGGAAGGCAGCAGTAACTGAAATAACCACAAGCTACAGCCAAGGTGTGCAGCAGAGCATCTCTGAAGGACACCATAATGAACTTTGAAGCAGAGGGGCTGCAGCAGCAGCAGAAGACCACACCGGGTGCTGCTGCTGTCAGCTAAGATCAGGAAACTGAGGCTACGATTCACACAGGCTCACTAAAACTGGACAGTAAAGGATCAGAAAAACATGTTCTTGATTTAAAACAGTTTGGAGGCCTTTGGTATTTGTTGGCTCGTCCTGATTAACTCTGAGCTCATAAGATGGGTTTCAGAAGGAAGAGAGGGCCACAGAGAGAAAGTCAGAAAATGTTGCTTTTATGAACTCGTTTCTGAAACAAAAACACAAACGAGGGCAGTCTTTAAAGCCATCTCGAATTCATGTGAAAGTAGTTATATAATATTTATTTACTGCCTGTAAGTCACAGCCAGTGACCGATCGACTCGGGTTCACCTGACCGACAGAAAAGATGAGAGAAGGAAGTGAGAGGAGTCCCATCAATCTTCAGTTCCCCTCTCCCTGCTCACTTCCTCCATCATCCACCATCTTTGTTCAGCTTCGTTGTGTTTTGGACGTGCCTGTCAGGTACTTTTGGGGTGAAATCCTCCTGAGGGCGGGACAAAAATAACTGATGTTGTTCTGCTGCTTTATGTTTTGTGCCTCTAACTCTGCCTCCTTTGCTTTAGCTACTTCTCAGAAGGATGATCAATACAGTGAGCTCATAAAAGATAAGCACTGATGTAAATACTGTCCAGTTCTCCGTGTCTCACCTGGGAAAATGGCAACAAAGGAAAAGAAGGAAGAAAGAGAAACACAATCATCTCCAAGATGCAAAACGGGGTCAAAATGAGCTCAAAGAGAAACCAAAACACCTAAAGATGCTAACGGAGCTCATTTAAAACGTATCTACTCATTTGTTTTTATCCAAAACCAAAACCTTGTGAGTTGAAAAATGTTTTATTAAAAACTGAAGGTTTTTTTTCAGTGTTTGAACTTTGTTCGTGTAAAGAGGTGCAGCCTGGAGGATGTCATTAATGAAAGCTCCACCAGCCACGTCTGAAGCTGCAGGGGGAGGACAGCTGTGTTATGGAGGCTCAGTGCGATGCTTCAGCCTGCCCCGACAGGCCGGCAGTCATTAAAGACACACAAACGCACACGCGCACACACAAACACACGTGTCAAACTCAAGACCGCACACGTCTCCGAGCCAAAACTTTTGCCACGGGCCACAAAGATTCAATTTCAGCACAAAACATTTCTGCAGCTGCATCAGCACTAGCAGTATTAGAAGTACTTGTAGTAGTTGTAGTAGTAGGGGTGGTATTAGGAGCGGTAACCATAGTAACAGTTGCACAAAGGGCTGCTGCAGCTGTAATCATTAAAACACTACATCACTACCTTCCCTCCATTAATCTCTCTCTCTGCTCAAAATAAAGCTCGCTCGACCCTCTTTAGAGCCCCAACACACACACACGCATCACACACACACACACACGCACACACACACACACTGCAGAAAGGTTATGACAGTGTGTGTGTTAACAGTGTTGACAGCTAAAAAACACAATGACCCACATTTCTGAACTTCATGCACTCTTTATCTCTCGTTCTCTCTCTCACCTTTTAAGCAGAGCATGTTGTCCTCGCTCGCCCAGTGTCCCTTAATGTGATACTGAGTATATTTGTGTGTGTCTGTGTGTGTGTCTGTGTGTGTGTGAATCTGAGCTAACAAAGACTGAAGGAAAACACAAGTTCAAACTCAGATACCTCCCTCTCTCTCCTCCCTCATTCTACCACAATAAAAGCCCCCTCCTCTCCCTCTCTCTCTCCTCTCAAACCAATCCTCGCTCGGCCTGATTTTCTCTTCCCATCACACCTCCGTCCCTCCCTCTCTCCCAGCAGGTGACCTTTAACCTCCCCTGTATGACGAATATTTCTGTTCTGATAAAGTTTTGATCCAGATAAAAGCCTGGTCTGGCTCATTTAGATGTCTGTGATGATTTTATTTATTGTTTTACGTGTTTCTGAGCAATCTGTTCACATAAAGAGCAATTCTGTAGTGTGTATTACACTCCACGCACACTTTATTAAACATATTGAGTCTAATAGATAAGAAAAACATTTAAAAAAACAACCAGAAACTTTATTTTGAAGGTTAAAACCCTGAAAAAAAAAGTCATAAACTTAAACTCAAATCATCTGAAAGTGTAGAAGCAGGCCAGTGACAACTGCAAGAGTTGTCGGATCAAAGAACAGACAGCAGTTTGTCTTTGGTTGTTATTTTATATAAAGTTTTTCCTAAACAATCCAGATTTTAAAAATTAAAAAACAAGTTTGTTTCAACCACAAAAAGCTTTAATAGCTATGACTGTGTTTTTGCTATTTAATAAACTAATAAGCAAAGTTCAATTCTACAATAATTAGGCTAAAATAAATAAAATAAACTCAGGACACCAGATTTGTTAATAATTCAAAAATATGACTAAGATGAGAAAGTAAGACGCATGAAACAAAGTGCAGACCCAGTACACCTCTTTGAATCGAAGCTGTTGGAGAGCTGAAGCAGTGGATGATGGGACATGTAGTGCCCTCTGTCCTCAGCAGGTGGTTGGACAGAATCAGCCTCATTAATCACAGAGACTAACCGAGCAGCACGTTTCAGCCTGATTATAATAATATTGAATAAGCTTTATGTTTCTCTTATGTCTATTAACTTGTTTCTAGTTGAATTTAAACTGGAGGTGAGTTTGTCTAAGTTAGATATCACAAAATTCCGCCGCTTTTGTTTTTTCCCCCTCATAAACAAAGAAATGCCTGAAAGCAAGCACCGTGGAGATCTCGCGACAGTTGAATGTAAGACGAGAGCTTTGTTAAGAGGAATTTTGTGATTGGTCAGCGGGGGCTCATTGACGCGAGCTGATTGGCTGTTCTCGAGGTAAACACGGAAAAGGGCGTTAGCGTGTTCTCTGCCGGAAGCTGCTTGGCAGCTCGGTGGGAGCATTTGCTCCGAAAAAGAGAGGAAGATCTAATCCGCTTTGAATCTTTTTCTGAGTGGTTTTCTTGTCTCTTCAGGTTGAGGAGCTTTGTTACACAATAACACCGCCGGCGGTGGAGGCAGGTGGGTGGAAAACGCGAGTTAAATCTTGAGTTTTGTGCAGGTGAGCCTGTTAGCTGCGCTCCGTTATCCCATAGATGTGAGCAGCATGCAGCAGCTGCAGGGTGACCGTTATCCCAGTCCCGGGACAAACCGGGATAAGGTGGCCTACTGTGGAGGCAAAGCACAGTCTTAAAGGTGTTTCAGAGCTCACACTTTATCGCTCTGCATGCGGAAAAAAAGAGCTTACATTTAAACAGAGGCTGATTAAAGTGTGACTATATTTGATGAGGATGAGTTTACAGGCTGTGCAGAGGTGGGAATAAAGTGATGTTCACTTGGGTGCGATTTCCTGGATTGGACTGCTTTTCACTGAATGTTTCTGCCCCCTCTCTGATTTATAGAGCTGTGGTTTGGAACAGACTGCAGTGAAAAACTACAATAAAACCCACAAATCTGTAACACCCCGAGGGGAAGATGATCCGGATCCATCCCACTGAGCATCAGCAGGCTGCCTCAGTCGGAAAAATTACGTTTAGAAATGAAAATGATTCAGCACAAGCCCCGAAAGGAAAGAAAAAAAATCCTACAAATATACAACACAATATGAGGGAAGTTCATCAAATAGTCATGACCTCTGATTCAGCAAATTCATTCACGTCCTCATGCTATTAGTATTAGGGCTACATTGAGAAAAAATAAATTTTGCATTTTGAGAATAAAGGTAAAATTATTGAGAAAAAAGTCAAAACACTATTTTGAAATTAAAGTCGTCATTTCAATTCAAACAACAGCCACGGCTGCTACACCCTCTACAAAATGCCTTGGGTAGATGATCAGCTGTCTTATGGTGTCTTGTGATTCTACGTGTCCCCTCATTACTGCACAAAGGTGCAACCATCGATATCCTTGTGTCTGTGCAGTGCCAGTTTGTGTGTCCTCATACTTATCACTGTTTGTGCACTAAAACAGAAATAATTTCTTTGTTGCTAAAACCGATTCTAAAGTGCATTTTCACTGACTCATGACACATTTTGGAGAAGGTATGGCAGATGTGGCATCGCAGTTGTTTGACTTGAAACGACAACTTTAATCTCCACATTTTGGCTTTTTTCTCAAAATATTGACTTTATTCTACAAATGCTAACTTTCAAAGGCTGGTGGAAAAGAGGTGGTGGTGGTGGAGTCTATCACACCTTGCCCACACCAGAGGCACAAGTTCAAGTACATGACATCACCTTTAGTGTGAGGTGACGGATACAGCAGGTACAGTGATTCTGCTGGCCATGACCCTGAGAAGCTCCTTCACTCCTCTGTGAACTCCTAAATTTAACATTGAATAACTCGAGCCTGGCAGATTTTTTTGGCAGGCTCATATCCTGTAAATATTAGTTATTTTGTGATCTATTTATAACAAAAAAATATAAATACTAAAAAGCAAAAAGAAACACCCTTCAACCATGTTAGTGTTGATGTTGCATGATTTGTCCACCAGAGGGCACTCTCCACCTTCTCTTTTAAAGTCTGAGCAGAGTGAGGCAGGGCGTAAACAAACAAATAACTAACAAGGTGTAACAAATGTTAGGAAGATCTGTTTATGTTTCCCCTGTTTGAACAAAAAAAAAATTGTGGCCAATATATCAGAATATTAAAATGACCAAATATTGGCATCGGGATAAGAAACCCCAATATCACTTGGAATCTAGTGGGTCTTGTTGATATTTAGTCCAGGTTGAAAAACAGCTCCAAAGTGAAAGTGTGATGCTGTTTGTACAGTAACAAGTTACCTTCAGTACCTCCGTTATCCACACGGGGTCGTCACAGCAACGTTTGATTTGGCAGCTTTTACACTGGATGCCCTGACGCAACGCCAACGGGGGCGTGGTCCCAGCTGGGATCGAACCAGTAAACGTGTTAACCACTACAGTATAGATTGCTTTATGAGTAAAACATAATAAACGAGAACAGGGCCGAGTTATTGATTTAAGTTAGTGTCACCCGTCTCATTTCAGCTGATAAAAATATTATTTATTTTTATGAATTTGATTACCATAAATTAAAAAAACATTTAGCATCAAGATTTTTCATTTGATCTTTCTGAGCTCACCTGGTCCACACCTGCTGTGTCCCTTCTTCGCAGGGATGTCGGTCATCATACAGACTCGTGGTGAAGTAGGCGGAGGCGTCGCGGCTCACCTCCAGTGCCCCCACTGCGGCCATTTTTCCAAGAGCCATGCCCACCAGCTGTCCCACATGGCGGCGACCCACCCCACCTGCCTGGATGGCATGGCGATGGGACGCCTCAGGAACATCCTGATGTACCAGAGCAGCGCCCGGCTCTTCCACTGCTCCTACTGCTTCTCACACCAGCCGAGACTTCACCAAGCTCTACAAACACATCATCACCAAACACTGCATGGATGAGAGGGAGGGGGAGGCGACAATGGGAGCGAGAAGGGCGATGAGGAGGAAGAAGAAGGGAAGGATGCTGCTAAAAGAGAGCACACTATAAAGACTGAGGAAGAGGAAGAAGAAGGAGGGAACGATGATGATGATGATTCTAAAATAAAGACGAGCATTAAGACTGAGGAAGAGGAGGAAGGAGGCAGAGACATGCTGAAAAGAAAGAGGAGCAGTGAGGCTGAAGAGGAGGAGGAAGGCGAGGCCGTGGAGTTGATTAAACCCGACTACGAGGACAAAAGCGTGCTGGCGCTCGACAGCACCGGGTACTGCTGCCTCATCTGTGGCTGGAGGAATAAGCTGAAAGCTGTGGCAGTCAGCCACATGGTACGCAAGCACGACATCCCCAAAGCGTACGCCAACCAGGCCATCCGACGGGACATCCCGGCGGCCAACCAGATCCCAAGCAGCGGTGGGGCGGAGGAGGAGGAGGCAGCGGTGGCCGGGCTGAGCGGTGAGCTGCTGAAAGAGGAGATGGAGGCCACAGCCAAGGTGGTGCGCTTCACCTCCAACCGCTTTGTGTGCCTCATCTGCGGCTGGAAGACCAAACTCAAAGGTACCGTAGCTCCACCTCCATTTACACACCCCCGCACGCAGACGCTACGTCCCAGGTACAAATGCCTTAAACCGTCTTGCTTTGTAATGACCAGCAGGGGGCAGACAGCAGTTATTATGGATACACACTAGTCTAGTTGTCTGGTTGCCAAGGTAACCCCGTAATTAAAGGGATCCCTTTGATGCGCTGATCGCTCGTCTTTGCTAACAGTTATTTTACCCATCACGTGTATCAGTTGCTGAATTTATTGATTCAGTGGTCGGGTTGCGACGTCACTGCCACTCACTTCCTGTTTAGAGTCCAAAATGCTTTGAAGAATTCTTCTATGCAGTCCTGCCTGTTCATGAAGGCGCCTTAAACCTGCTGTTTCAGTCATTTATGTCCACGTATGAACCGATTTGCTGTTGGTGCATCACTTTGTACCTGTAGTGTTGATGCTAGCCTCCAGTTGCCAGTGACTGTTATAAGTCAGTCTCATGTTTCTAATCACTTCAATCACTGGGCTCAAAGTTGAGACAGGCTACTGTCATTACATCATCCCATTGATGGGCATGGTCTCTGGTCTCTGCTATGGGGTCTCCTGTTAGCAGGACATAGCTGAAACACCCAGGAGCCCTCCTAATGAGATGTTTGAACCACACCCACGGCTTCTTTTGATGTGGAGGAGCAGCAGCTCTACTCTGAGCGCCTCCTGAATCACTGAACTCGCATCCCTGTGTTAAAGGGAAAGCTCAGCCGCCCTTCAGAGGAAACAAATTCTGTCGCTATCGTTCAGTCAGTGCCCACAGGTATAGGCCACAGGTGATGATAGGACACTGATCGACCTATCAGAGATGGAGACCTGGTGGACCAATCCCTGGCTGCTGACACCAGACATTAGCTCATGTAGCATTCAAGTCTGTTTACCACACTTACCTGGAGGACTAACACAAAATTGGACAATAGACCTTTGTGGTAATACACTGCCCCCTGCTGGTGACTTTTGAAGAGCCCAGTTATAAAAATGACCTTTTAAAGTGACGCTCGTTGAAGCCTGTGTGCGTGCTGCGGACAGCTCATCGGGGAGTTGGTTTTCTGTTGTAGATGTGAGTTAAGGTCCCAGAAATCAAAGATTCTCAGAACACAGAAAAGACACAATTAATCTTTGAATTTTTATCATTTTAATTACTCTAAGTTGATTTTGTTGCATTTTATTAGCGATCATACACATCTATTTTTGTTACCTTATTTTCTGCCAAATAATTATGTTGTAATAATAGAGCTGCAACGTCAACACAACATTAATCAGTGAGTATTCAGTAATGGTTCTTTTGTCGTTTTTCAATTCAATTAGGGCTGCAGCTATCGATTATTTTAGTAATTGAGTATGCTATCGGTTATTCCATCAAATACTCGAGTAATCGGATAAGCAATACTTTTTTGTATTAACAGTTCATCTGCATATTTTATCTTCCGTACTGCGGTTTTTCCCTGTGTGAAACAAACAGGGTGGATGTAGCAGCTACAAAGTTCTCTGTTCTTCACTTGATGAAGGACTGCAGGTCTGTATTTAGTCACTGATCAGAGATTAAAGTATAAAAAATATTCTGGCGGGTCCTTCCGGTAACGGACGATCGCTAGTGCTAATGGCGGCACTCGCTAGTAAACTGCGGTTAAACTGGAAGCTGAAGTAGAGAAAAAAATAACAGTAATTCTCAGCACAGCGAGCACAAACACACAAACACGGTGGAGGCGTGGGAGACACGTCAGCCATGATCCACTTTAAGTGTCAAAGGGAATCCGTCCACGGAGAGTTTTTAGAGGCTAAGGTTTTTTTAAAGGCCTGATACACACTCCAGATCAGTAGGTGGCAGTAATGCAGCTCTACGCTGGTTTGTCTACCGCCATTAAACCCACAAGAACAAAAAGACTACAATTACAGAGAACTGTTAACGGTGCTGATGTGGGTGAAACGCTCCATTTACAGGAGATACCTGAGCGCTGCAGCGTTTAAACGAAGCATCGAAGCAGCAAATTTGTGTCGAAGATTTTTTATAATCGAATTATTCGAGTTACTCAATAAATCGAATGATTAATGAGATAATCAAAAACAAATATTAGCTGTTATTTTTTTACCCCTCTGTGTGTCGCTGCAGGCTTCGCCATCAGTCACGTGGTGCGTTGCCACAACGTCGAGCGGCCGTACAGCTGCAAGGACTGCAAGCGCAGCTTCTTCCTGCCGAGCCGGCTGCAGCAGCACATCAGCACCGCCCACCGACCCGGGCGCTACGCCTGCCCCTTCTGCTGCTTCAGGTCCCACTTCCTGGGTGGCTTCAGGAGGCACTGCAGCCGCTGCAACGCCCGCGAGGAGGAGGACGGAGAAGCCGGGGAGGGCGGGGTAGGGGAGGAGGAGGACAACGAGGAGGAGGAGGAGGGAGAGGAGAGGAAGGAGACGAGAGGGAGAGGAAGCGCAGGAGAATGGGGATGGTGACGGAGGAGGATGACGAGGAGGAGGACGACTGAAGAGGAGGAGGAGGTGCAGACACTGCTGAACATGTTTAAGCTGATGAGAAACAACAGTAAACTTCACTGAGTCACAAATAAACATCTTTTTTAATGATTTGTCTCCTTTATTGAAGTGTGGCTGGTTTAAACTAATAGTTTAATTTGGGGAAACCAGCTGCCGCCTCTCCCCCATGGTTTATGAAGATGACTGTTTCGTCAAGTCACGAAACAACATCTGGATCTACATCTGAACGATTCTACTTTAGCAGCTGCATAATTCCAGCCTGCTTATCAAAGCTGCTGCTTTGTGATTCTGACACTAAGAATCATTTCTCGGGTTGCAGGTGGCAGCCTCACAGATGTCCATTTGCAAATCAGTGCTGGAGAAAACTCAGACTCTGAAATATGATCCACGTCCCTGAATTCGAGATCTCTGATCTCAATCAGCTGATCTCCATTTACAGTCTTGGGCCAAAAGCTTTCACACACTTCGCTGCTTCACTTTTAAACTATTTTACATGTTTCTGTGACATAGTGCACAACGATCATCAGCATTTCACAAGTTTCAAAAACACTTATTGCCAAATAAATAAATGCTGGATATCAGCTTCTGGATCAAATCCTGATCCATCCCAGCCTCGGATGGTTGTGATCACAACCACACACCTGAAATACTCTGATGATCATTTACGTTCATTCAAATCAGAGACCGAGTGTAGAGTTTCATTCATTTGGTTAATCTGTGTTAATGTGACGCTACACCACTTTAAATGATGTGTCCGGTTTACTTTAGTTAAGCTGCAATAATTGTGTTTTCTTGAGCTTCTTTCTTAAAACAGTTTTCTTGATTTTGTAGCTTTACAATTTCTCTTTTTTGAGGTATACTAAAATCTGAATCCTACACATCAGATTTCATTGATAATAACCATAATCATTAAAAATATTCAGTCTGGTTAAAAAACCGATCACAGACTGCCACTTTCTGGGTTTTTCCGTGGTGACGTGTTCGCTGCGAATACTGAAAGCAAAAACTGGACATTTCCTGTTGCTGTAGCTTCACATTAAAAGCATTTAGCTAAGAAAAAGAGTCAAATTTTATTGTGAAGTAGCCACAGGAAATGCAGTGTTTGTCAGCAGTTACCACTATGGTGGCAGTTAATTTAATGTAACTTTTAATTTAAAACAGAAGAAGACGGTGAGTGATACGTAGTGTTTATATCTGAGTACCAAATTTCATCATGACAGATGAAAAATTCAGTGATATGAACTGATATGAAGATTTTGCCAGTGACCGTGAGCTTGAAAATGAAATCATATGTCCTACAGAACCGTTCCAGTTAGCACTCCCAACAACACCGAAAATTCCATTGAAATCCGCTCAGAGTTTTCCTGCTAACAGGCAAACGCAACCAAAAACATAACCTCTCTCCACCCACCTGTGGACGGTATGAGGTAACAGGCAATAATAATGAGGTCAGTGAACTACTCTTGAACCAGGATACGTTCACACACAGAAGCCCCGCCCACATACCATTCAAACCTGTTTGCAGGGGGCAGCCAATCAGAAAAAGGTGGCTTTAAAGAGACCGGAGCTAAAACTGCCTGTTTTAGACAGAGGATGAAGATAAAGGAGGATTACTTCCAACTGTGAGACATGCAAAGCACCTCTAGAAGGGTCCAGTAAAAAATAAAAATAAATATGGAGCTGCAGGCGCGCAGAGCAATGACATTAAACAGGAGCTCTGCTGTTTACAGTGAGATGATTAGATTACAGATGGCCAGCATTAGAAATACAGAGGTATGCTTATGGACACAATTTAGGCTTCATGCTACTGTGAATAGTCTTTTTACAACAGTGCAGCTCCTCTGCAGGCTTCCAGGAATTAGCCAATCAGAATAAGGAGTGTTTTATGGAAGCTGAAACAGCTCATCTCAGGCTGAGGATGGCTGTGAAAGCTGCTAATATAATAACAAATGACACAAAACATAAATATGTGTAATACATGTACATATTTTAAAGGTTGGTGAAGGGGTTTTTCTTACAGCGTGACAGTAAAGAGCGAGTCAGCAGCAGTGAATATAACTTGATTTATTTAATCCAAACATACAAAAACAAAGCCGTCCCGCCTCCACCACAGAGAAAGAAAAAGAAACCTGCTTTAAGATCCTAACTCAAAGTTCAAGAAAACAGCGTGAAGCACAAAACACTCTGACCCTCAGATAAAAGAAACCCAAATCACTCTGCCTGCATTTAGTGTGCACATGATTCTGAAACCACATCTATTTAAAAAGAGCGCAACAAACCCTGATTTTTCTCCCCACTGCAACAACTTAAAGCAGCGTGACAGATGCTGTCAGACTCCAACTCATCTCAAAGCTAACACAATCAAAAGCTGCAGATACTTTTTATTTCATTCATTCAGTTACTTTTTTTGTCTTGTGACAGGGAAAAGCATCCGATCTAAGCAGCTGAAAAAAATTGATTATTTTCAGAAAAAATAAAAGAAATACAATAAAAGCTTTGGCTGAGGAGGCCTCAGGTCACTCACCATCAAACTGGAGAAAGTCACTTTTCACCAATATAGAGCCAACATAAAAATAGGTGTAGTGCCGGCTTATCAGGAGGAGGTAGACTGGTTCAGTCGCCTCCCACCAGCATCTCAAACCAACGATTCAGGAGGTTCTTAAAGATTCTGACTGCAGACGTGTGGAGTTACTCACTTCTCTGGTAATAATACTGCTTTTTAGTAACACACACAGACCACCTGGCTCATACTACTGAAAACAACCTCAGAGTTACAAGTCATTTAAATTAGAGTTTGTTTGATAATAATTCATTAAGGAGAATTGTGAAGGAAAAATCAAAACATTTGATTTTAGGTGCTCAGATTTGCTGATATCTGCTGTGCGTACTATGAAGTCTCACCAGTAGGGGGCAGAATAACATCTGCCTGAAAACACCACTTGTGCTCTTGCTAAATGAACCTTTGTGGATTTGAAGCCATGAAAAGTCAGTCTGTCAGTAGGTTTAAGATCCTGCAGTGGAGAACCCCGGCCCTCTGAGAACTAAAACCTTAACTCTACAGCAAAGTACCAAATCCACATTTTTTCATTGTCACAAAAAGCTTCAACTCACTCAAGAAGTTTGAAGTCTCGCAGTCAACACAAATCAGTTTTTCCTAATTCTAAACTGTAAGCTGAAGCAGCCGGCACCAGTTTGTTCCCTGCTGTGTTTGTCCGAGAGCCACAGATAACCACGGTGCTCCTTTAAAGCCGAGAGCCAGCGCCGACGCCGGCGTCTGTCCGGCCCGTCTCGTCCTTGCTTGTTCAACAGTGTCCTGACAAACCCCCGACAGAAAAAGAGCTTGTCTGTAAAACTGCACCTCATTCACATTTAGTTTTCTTGTTTCACTGGCAGCTGAAAGTTGATACAACTCTGTCCCTGTATGGCTCTGGTTGGTTGGAGCGACCCGTCCCATTCCCCTGCTGCATGTCAATCAGGCCATTCGGGAGCTTTTAACGCCATCGACCCAGATTAACTGAGGTCAGATGTGTCGAGGGCACCACGCGCCCTCCAAGGCAGCCATGTTGATTCCCCTCAGGTCGCCGAAGTCATCGCCGTCTCCGTCGCAGTACTCGCCGTCATCGTCGTGGTCGTCGACGCGAGGCGTGTAGCTAGCCGACGTCTTCTGCTTCTCGGATCAGACGGGAACAAAGAGACAGAGACACAGCACGAGTCATTTTTTTGGTACATAATTGTGAGAATTCATCCCCTTTAACTTTGTGGAGGGCTTGGCAGCATGGTGGCATTAAGGTGTGCCGGGGTATTTAGAAATCCTAACAGTAAAAGTAAACTGACACAGATGTTACGCTGGAGTCGTGCTTTGTAGCTCATTTCACATAAAGCCACCAGAGGGCGCTCCTCAGTGGTGAACAGTATACTGAGCTCAGTGAGCTGTGCAAGGTGGTGACTTTCCATTTTTAAGCTCTAAGACAGACTGCAGAGAACGCAGGGTTACAACATGCAACACAGGTCACAGGACGCCTTTAACTAACTTCCCCTCATGCTCCAAAGGTCAAGACCTCTCTGGGGGATGAAGCTGAAATGATCACAGCTCTTTGTGAATGCACCTGACCAGGTACCACTGTGGAAATGATGAGCATCACTGTTCCGTGTGCCGCAGGCCCTCCTATTAGCTGGTTCATACATCACATCCCTGCTTGGGCTGGTTCCTTCTGGTTCTGCACACGCACTGTGCAGAACAGCAATCAGTGCGTCCCTCTCCCTGTCACATATTACACAAGTGTTTGTTCTCAGCAACCAAAGGCTCCACCTCCTTCCTGCAGTAATCTCCAGGTGGAGCTGAGAGTACCACAGCAGGAAGTTTGATGAGAAAACAGTTTTCTTGCTCCTGTTATTGCATATGATCTGGATGTTGTGTTCATGTACGTGTGTTTGCTGCTCTGTTGTCGAGGTCACTCGTAGGATTGTTGTGCTGCATAAACCTGAATGTTTGACTTTCTTTCGTATGAAGAAACCTGCGACTCTCTCTGCAGAATGTTTTCTGTCTGTTTCTGTCTCTGTTTGTTTTACTGCTGTAACACCAGAACGTTCTCACAGAAGAAAAACAAAAACAAGAGCACCACCTAGTGGGAGCAAAATGCACCTGACACACTGTGCACCAACCTCTTTACGTTCACCCAGTTATTGTAGTGGAACACCATTTTTCTCATTTTAAGCAACAGTGACCTTGATCTTGACCTCAATCCTATAACCCACGAACTCTGACAACTGCAGGCCGAGCAGTTGATTGAGCGGACACTTCAATGGGCAGCACCTGGACGCCCGGCTGCCCACCGTGGATATAACACATCCTGTATAATAGAAAAATAGAGTTTCAGTTTTTAGAGCGTCTTACCGTTCGGACCACGGGCTCTCTGAAGGGGGGGCAGACCATGTGGAAGCGAGGGATGGCCACATGGAAGACCTCCTCTTTGTTCGCTACAAGAGAAACAAACATGAGAACAGCAGCAGATCACGCGCGAGTTGTTTAAAGCTAAGGGTGGAGAGAGTTACCGAGTTTGTGGAAGGTGTAGTGACCCTCCATGTATTCTGACGGCGTGGAGAAGGTGGTGCAGCTGGCGTACTCGTGCACCTTTCCAGGAGTCATGACTGGAAACTCTCCTGCACAGACACATACACACATTCAGCAGCTTATCTCAGCCAATCACAGCCAAGCAGTACAGGTGGTCGTGTGATGCGGGCAGCGTACCGACCACGCCGGGTCCTGGACTTCCTCCACGTTGCCGTCGGAGGTGGTGATTTTCCAGTAGCGGCTGTCGAGCTGACAGGCGGCTTCAGGCGAGGCGCTGCTGGACATTTCTATTCTGAAAACAAACGCTCGTCATTAGAATGGCGCAGGGAGGCGGGGCTGTACGGGGCGAGGAAACGGGAAGGTACCTGATGCGGTAGGTGAAGAAGAAGTGCGGAGGATGGACGGACGAAAGCTCTGGCAGGAAGGAGGTAGAAACCGAGACGGTGATGTCATCGGTGGTTGCCACGCAACTTTTATCATGCACATACCTGAAGAGCAGGATGAGCTTTTAAGCTTCAGAGTGGCTCAAAAACACTCACATTCACTAAAACACGAGGAGGAGGAGTCTTACTTACCTGAAGATCTGGTCTCTGATGATTGGATACTCTCCTGTAACTACGTTGTGCACATAGGTTGTGAACCACTCCAAGAAACAGGAGCCTGAGCACACAAACATTCACAGTTTGTCCCAATAAGTCCACATGTTCAGGGTTACTGCAGTTCTCACAGAATTAACAATAATATATCAAAACTATTTATGGTGAATAACCTGTCAGACTATCCTGAAAGCTCCCATGATGCACCTCTTCACCTCTTACTCTGTTTATACCCTACTCTGCTTTTAATCATTAGTTCGTATTAATCTCTGTCTTCTGTCCTGTGTCTCTGCCTCACCCCTTCTGTCTTTAACCTGGACCTGGGTACAGCTAACAAAGGGGGGCCAGTGTAAGGAAGCCAGGATTGGGGTTACATGGGACCTCTTAGAAGCCTGTGATGGACTCCAGCCCCCTCAGTCAACTAGTGAGACTATCCAGATTCACGGATTTACAAGCTGCTGTATTGTTTCTCACTACCTCCATATGCCACTTCCATGTGACGTACGCTACAAGTATTCACTCATCACTGAATTCAGGTGTTCAATCACTTTTGTGGCCACAGCTGTATCCAAGCCTTCCATCACAAGCGGATGCAAAGTGTCAGATGCAGAGGTGTAAAGTAATCGTAATCCGATGGACGAGTCTGGGTTTGGGGGTTACCAGGGGAACGGTACTTCTCTGTCTGCACTGTGCCAAGTGTAAGAGTACCGAGACTGTTTGGAAAATTTCATGCTTCTGACTCTGTGGGAACAGTTTGGGGATGGCCCCTTCCTGTTCCAACATGGCTGCACATCAGCGTAAAGCAGGCCCATGTAGTGTAAATATGGTATTTTATAATACTGGAAATGTAGTATCAATTTTGTCTTCAGACGAGGAGTGCAAGGGTCCATGTGGATGTCAGTGTGCCTGGACTCATCCGTAGAGAACCTACATTTAAGCATGCATCCGCCCCGTCCGGCGGTGGAGTTCAAAGAAGCGTAACAGGAACCATCGCTCAGCTGTTGGGTCTCCAGCTGTCCACGTCCACAACGGAGTGTAATCAAGGTTTTATGGCCTGTGTTTCCTTTAGTGGAGCAGTGATATGAGCTTCATGAACTTTGCTTCAGGTCTTCCGGTCACACTGCAAACAGAAAGTTTGCTGTGACCGGAAGACCTGAAGCAAAGTTCATGCTTAACGACTTTAACTGAAGCCAACTGGGTAAAAAAAAAAAAAGTCATTCTGATTTCTTATAAACTGACTGAAATACGAGGAACTGGACTGAACTTTCAAACATCAAGAACTGTTTGATTTTCCGTTTGTTTGCAGATTAAAGTTGAGGAAGACACGATGGAGGAAGGTGCTTTAGACTCCCTGTGACGAACTCTGGGATAATAAAGTCTGCATTAAGGTGCGTGAGCATCCAATTAAATCCAGCTAACTGACAGAGTCGTTTAAGCTAGTTGCATGTACAGACCGTTTTATAACGGGGGGGGGGATTTACTTCAACACTTTTTAAAAGGTGAACAGTTAATGAAACTCTCTGTTCTTTCATAATAATGGCTCCAGCATGGAGCTGTGAATCCTAAAACACTTAAACACTGCTGCCGTTTCTGTTTGCTGGTTTCACATCATCCCAGTATAAACTGGAAGCTGCTTCAGAATTTTACTGAAGATGTAGTTGCTTCTGTCGGAGGAATCAAATAAAACTATTGAAGTTAAAGATGTAAACACTTGGATTTCTTTTAATATTAAGATTGAAAAATTATCTATGTTCAAATATTCTTCATCTGGAAGTAAACTGTTCCAACTTGAACGAGGTGCTGCAGTCTTCATGAATGCTAAAGACACAAAACAACTACAAAGATGCTAAAAGTCGCTTCGACCTGATCAGTGGCAGGAAAATGAAACATGGCCCCGTGCTGAAGAACTTCCAAACAGGAAGTAATAATTCATACTTTCAGACGTTAAAGACTGTTGATGAACACGACTGTTTTTGGCTGCAGACACGCTGACTGAAAGCTAACATGGCTACAGGAAAACACTGACGCCAACATCACACACAGACCTGTGATGAACATGTCGATGGCTGAAGGATCCTGCGCCGTCTGATCCTGAAAAACAGGAAGAAGAAAACTGCTCAAAATGTGCCCGATGGATGCTTGCTTTAAAGCACTCTACAGCTTTTATTTTGATAAGGCAGGTAGACAGGAAGGGTACGGACCGGGCACGGGTAGAAGCTCTCAAACATCCTGCGTCCCTCGGCGGGCTCCAGCGCCATGTACTGACTGAGGCCGGTGTGGAAACAGAAGGTGAGCGGCAGGCAGCGTCTCATCCCCTTCCTCTGCTGGAAGCCTCCGGCCGCCGTCTCCACATCCAGCAGCACCTCCGAGCGGTAGTGGTTGGACAGAGACATGCTGCCCATCAGCCTGAGGACACACAGACAGGTGGAGGGGTCAGACAGGTAGGAAGGGATGGAGGTGACCACAGTCTGGCCGTCAGGCTGATACCCACCCTGGAATCACCAGCTTCTGGCCGTTGTGGATGCGGTAGGAACAGCGGTAGTCGTCTGGGAGCTTGCAGCCGATCTGAGCCTCGATGTCGTTCAGCTCCACCTCGGTGGCGCCCTCTGAAGACAGAAGCAGCCACATCAGCTTTAGCTGAAGAATATACAAAAAGTTTTTTGTAGTTTATCTTCAGGAAAAGCCAGCATTCGGATTTAATTAGTTATTATCAAGTTCAACAGGATGAAGGGTTTGTGAATGACTGGCACCATCAGTTACAGTGAAACATTAGCAGAGAGCTAAACCGGGTAACATCAAACACCACGTTAGGCTGACAGAGAACCTCTGAAAGAACAAAGAAATAAACTGCAGGATTATCAAGCTGATATTTTTGTTTTTACTGACTTCTGATGAATTAAAAATGATGCTCCTTCCTCTGTGTCCCCCCAACAGAGGCATTTGCAGAAATGATCACAATTAGCAAGTGCGAGTGGCTATTAGCACAACCGTTAAATATCCAGGGGTGATGAGGTCACCTTTGAGTGATGCAATCATGCGTGGACACCTCTGCTGCAGGAAGCTCTTCAGCTGCTCCCACGCCCTCTTTAGCACCGCATAGTACTGGATGTAGCGCCCCAGGTCTGAGTAGTACTGCTTGAAGAGGCAGAACCAGGATACGCCAATCCGCAGCCGGTCCGCACTGGGCGTGCACGCACACACGCACGCACGCACACACATGGGGGGGGGAGGAAGGAGTAAAAGGTCAGATTGTGGCGAGGCTGCAGTGAGGTGTGAAACATGTTGGGGTGAACTCACTCTGTCAGCAGCCAGTGTTTGTAGCACTGAGACTTCCACAGAGGGTTGTGTTTGAAGAGCTCATTTAGACGCCTGCTGACGAAGCTGCAGCTGAGGAAGAGGAGGAGTCAGACACACAGAGGGAGGAGCTTTATCTCAAACACACACACACCACTCTGTAGTTTGTGTGGGAGCAGACAAAACAACACAACCTGACCACCATCCATTCGCTGGAGCCTATCCCAGCGGGCTGGGAGTACGAGAGCAGGGTACACCTGCACAGGTCGCCAGCCTGTCGCTGGGCTAACACAGAGAGACAGACAACCTTTCACACCTATAGGCAACCCAACGTCTCTGGACTGTCAGAGGAATCCAGAGTACCCAGCAGGAAACCCACGCAGGGAGAACATGCAAACTCCAGGCCAAGGTGGGAATCGAACCCAGATGTCATTCTAGCTGTGAGGCAGCAGTACTAACCACTGCGCCACCGTGCTGCCTAACCTGACAACATTTAACTGTATCATCTAATCATATCTTTATTTAAACCCTAAAAATATCTTTGTTCATATTTTTATACCAGCTGACACACTGCAGTAATATACTTGTGTATTCTTACTGCATTAAGCTGATGTGTCCCGTTATTGTAAGAATCAGACAATTATGTACTTTAATTACAAGAAGCAGATAATACATGTGTACTTTTACTCCATAAATTGACTGCAGTTTTTAGTACTTTAATAAGGAGTTTTATTAGATGAACGTAAACAAAGGTTAAGGTTAGCGGACATGCGCAGTAACAGACATAAACAAACAATTAGCAGCTGTTAGCATGCGGCTAACTGTAAACACGATCCTGATCTTGTTTTTGCAGCATTTTAAAGTCACTATGTTCGCTCTGCGATACGTGACAGCTGCCACTAAAGTTACACTTTGATGAACACTTGCAATAAAATACTGACAGCAGCTTTTCGCGCACCTCTTTACTCAGAATTAGAAGAAAAAATCAGCTCGACTGACGAGCTGTTGCTGTTGTTATTAGCGGTTAGCCGCTTGCCTGCACGTCTTCCTGCAGCTTGTTTAAGGACAAAACAATCAGCTTGTTGTCTTTCTTTCCTGGCTGCAGTGTGGCATACGTACTGCATCAAGTCCCTGAAGTCCAAATAGGATAAAATGTGCAGAAGCGGATCTGTGGGGAGCTGATCCATCCGTAACTCAGTGGAAACGGCTGCCATTGTTAGTGTTAGGGGCGCTTCTTCTTCTTCGACGGTAATCAACACCTTTTGAACAGTACATTTGTACTTCTACCGCCACCATCTGGTGTTCAGCGTAGTTACAATGTTTAATATTAAATAAAATAATAAAATAATTACATTCCGTCAGTTAAGTTAGTTTTAAGTATTAGAATAGGGTCGTGTCGCATATCTCAAAAATATGTATTATGATTTCAAGATCAAGATTCTTTATTTGTCTCCCTTGGGAGATATTTGGCTCAGTTTAAAAAGAAGAGGGTACCCCTACACAATAAAAGAGAGCAAAAACACCACTAAAATCTAATAAACACAATAAAACAACACAGAAAAATTAACATGGACAAAAGAACTGTAAATATAAAACCAGTATACAATATATAAGAAACTATACAATTTACCATATGTACACTTAATGTTTGCTCATTGATTAGCTTATTTGATAAGGACACAAATGAATGTTTGTACCTGTTTGAATGTGCGTTTTGGATTTAACTTTTAGATTTCCAAACCAACTAGTGAGACCGTAATGGAGGATTGACTCTATTGTTGCTCTATAAAAAATTAACCTTATATATTTTCAAACCCTGAATAACCGGAGTCTACACAGAAAATGAAGAAGCTGATGGACACGTTGCCACAGTGTCCGCCAGCTCAAGTCACTGTCAATGTGAACACTAAAGTATTTGTATGAGGTCACCTGTTCAATGGCTTTATTTTGTGTGGCCATAGGGTTCAGGTCACTAGCTGATCTGGGTTACAGGTGTTTATGTGTTATCACACCAGGTCACAAACCTTTCCACAGCAGCTTATGTTTACCTGTTTAATAATCTATAGCAGTCTTGATATTTTCATTTCCTCATGACTCCCTCTTTAATTTGAATTTTAACCATTTCCTGTTGTCCTCCTGTTTCTTTGGGTACATTTCCTTCAGTTTCTGCCTTACTATGTTTTTTACTTCTTTCATGCAAATCTTTGTGGCATCTCTGTGTAGTTTTACCTGCTATTTAAATGTCAGGTAATGTTTGTACACAATAATGTTTGTGGTTGTGATGACCCACACCTTTTTCAAACATTGGCACATCTGATTGGGTCAACGAACACCTCCAGGGGACAACCTCCACTTTAAATACCTGGGAGTCCTTTTGTTTTCGACCTGAAGAAGCCTTCTGGATGAGAGGTTGTTCCACCTCTCATCCAGAAGTCCAGTGGCCTGTGAGAGGCAGGGTACACCCTGTACAGGTCACCAGCCTGTCGCAGGGCTAACACAGAGAGACAGACAACAAACCACTAACTGTAGGTCTTTGGACGGTCAGAGGAAGCTGAAGAACCCAGAGAAAATCCAGGCAGACACAAGGAGAACATGTAAACTCCCCACAGAAAGACCCGGGCCAAAGTGGATTTGAACTCAGGCCCTTCCTGCTGCACCACCATGCTGTCTGGTTTCATTTAACAATTTATCGGTCATTTTTCTAAGTACAGAATACTTCTATAATTGCATGTGCAAAGACTCACCAAATTGTTCATTATTCAATATGAAATCCTTAATTTAGTCATGGTGTGGTCATTTTTTTCAGCTAGCTTGTGTTTGGTTTCAGGTTTTATGGATGCGTGGTGTGGTTTCTGGTCTGAAGAAGAGGTTTATTGTCCTGGTTTATTTGTTTGCATGTCACTAATGCATGAACTTTTTCCAGCTTCCTGATGTACCTGCAATACGTGACTCACAGCCAAAGCTAAGAGCTGGGAGCAACACTTCCTTGTACACCTTCAACTTTGCGTTCAGGCATATGTAGTGATGGCTGGAAACTTTGTTATAACTGGATAGTTGTGCATGTGTCATGGTTGGGTGCTGCAGGCAGGGCAGGGAGGACCTCAAAGCAGGACACAGGAGCAGATATGTTTTCAATCTTTATTGCACACCACTCGAGATAACAAACGCTGGACAGGGGCCAGCTACATAGAAACGAAACACTTAAAAACTCGAAACTCAAAACACTCAGCACGACATTAACCTAAACGTAAAAGACTCAGGACCCGACAAAGGACAAAGACCAGGGCAGACAATAAATACACAAGGGTAAATGAGGGGAGTGGCAGCAGGTGGGGAAACAGCTGAACACAGACAGGCAGACGAGGCAGGGGGAAGCAAAAATAAATGCAACACACAAGGAAAGACATACTGACAAATTAAAACAGGAAGTGGAACTGAGGATCTAAACAATATCAAACCATATAACCAGACTCTGGGCCCCCGGCCCACAACCATGACAGCATGTAGTACACATAGTCCAGAGTTTGGCCCATTTTTCTTGTGTCGCACCAGCTGTAGGTTCATTCCCCACAAGGGTAGAGGACTGAGTCGAGAATCCTAAAAAAGAACCTGTGGTGACATCATCTCAACACCCCCGAGTCACACTAACTGTCAGAATGCTTGAAGCTCAGGTCGAGGAGGAGGAGTAGCAGCAATCTTCAATTCCAGCTTAGTAATTAATCAAAGACCCAGACAGAGTTTTAATTCTTTTGAAAGCCTGACTCTTAGTCTTACCCACCCTAATTGTGAAATTCAAAAACCTGTTTTATTTGTTATTATCTATCGTCCACCTGGTCCTTACTCAGAGTTTCTGTCTGATTTCTCAGACTTTTTATCTGATTTAGTGCTCAGTTCAGATAAAATAATTATAGTGGGTGATTTTAACATCCATGTAGATGCTGAAAATGACAGCCTCAACACTGCATTTAATCTATTATTAGATTCAATTGGCTTCTCTCAAAATGTAAAGGAGCCCACCCACCACTTTAATCATACTCTGGATCTTGTCCTGACATATGGCATAGAAACTGAAGACCTAACATTATTTCCTGAAAGCCCCCTCCTGTCTGATCATTTCTTAGTAACATTTACATTTACTTTAATGGATTACACAGCAGTGGGGAATAAGTTTGATTACAGTAGGAGTCTTTGTGAAAGTGCTGTAACTAAGTTTAAGGATCTAATTCCTTCATTATTATGCTCTTCAGTGCCATGTGCCAACACAGTGCAGAGCAGCTACCTAAACTCTGCTCCCAGTGAGGTAGATTATCTCATCGATAGTTTTACATCCTCACTGCGTACGACTTTGGATACTGTGGCTCCTCTGAAAAGGAAAGCCTCAAATCAGAAGTGCCTGACTCCGTGGTATAATTCACAAACGCGCAGCTTAAAGCAGATAACCCGTAAGCTGGAGAGGGAATGGCGTCTCACTAAAGTAGAAGATGCTCATTTAGCCTGGAAAAAGAGTTTGTTGCTCTATAAAAGAGCCCTCCATAAAGCTAGGACATCTTACTATTCATCATTAATTGAAGAAAATAAGAACAACCCCAGGTTTGTTTTCAGCACTGTAGCCAGGCTGACAAAGAGTCAGAGCTCTGTAGAGCCCAGTATTCCTTTCACTTTAACTAGTAATGACTTCATGGATTTCTTTACAAATAAAATTTTAGACATTAGAGAAAAAATTATTCAAAACCATCTCCAAGATTTATCTTCATGTTCGGCTGCTTTCAGCACTGCTGGTATTTGTTTAGACTCTTTGGCTCCAGTTGATCTTTTGGAGTTAACTTCAATAGTTACTTCCTCCAAACCATCAACATGTTTATTAGATCCCATTCCTACTAGACTGTTCAAAGAAGTCTTTCCAATTATTGATGCTTCAATCTTAAATATGATCAATCTGTCTTTATTAGTTGGCTGTGTACCACAGGCCTTCAAGGTGGCTGTAATTAAACCGCTACTTAAAAAGCCATCACTTGACCCAGCTGTCTTAGCTAATTATAGGCCAATCTCCAACCTTCCTTTTCTCTCCAAAATCCTTGAAAGAGTAGTTGTAAAACAGCTAACTGATCATCTGCAGAGGAACGGTTTATTTGAAGAGTTTCAGTCAGGTTTCAGAATTCATCACAGTACAGAAACAGCATTAGTGAAGGTTACAAATGATCTTCTTACAGCCTCTGACAGTGGACTCATCTCTGTGCTTGTCCTGTTGGACCTCAGTGCAGCTTTTGATACTGTTGATCATAACATTTTATTACAGAGATTAGAGCATGCCATAGGTATTAAAGGTACTGCACTGCAGTGGTTTGAATCATATTTATCTAATAGACTCCAATTTGTTCATGTAAATGGGGAGTCGTCTTCACACACTAAGGTTAATTATGGAGTTCCACAGGGTTCTGTGCTAGGTCCAATTTTATTTACATTGTACATGCTTCCCTTAGGCAGTATTATTAGAAAGCATTGCATCAATTTTCATTGTTATGCAGATGATACTCAGCTTTATCTATCGATGAAGCCAGATGACACACATCAGTTAGTTAAACTGCAGGAATGTCTTAAAGACATAAAGGCCTGGATGACCTCTAATTTCCTGCTACTAAATTCAGATAAAACTGAAGTTCTTGTACTCGGCCCCACAAATCTTAGAAACATGGTGTCAAACCAGATACTTACTCTGGATGGCATTACTTTGGCCTCCAGTAACACTGTGAGAAATCTTGGAGTCATTTTTGACCAGGATATGTCCTTCAATGCACATATTAAACAAATATGTAGGACCGCTTTTTTACATCTGTGCAATATTTATAAAATTAGAAACATCCTTTCTCAGACTGATGCTGAAAAGTTAATCCATGCATTTATTACTTCTAGGCTGGACTACTGTAATTCATTATTATCAGGCTGTCCTAAAAGCTCCCTGAAAAGCCTTCAGCTGATCCAAAATGCTGCAGCTAGAGTACTGACAGGGACTAGAAAGAGAGAGCATATTTCTCCCATATTGGCTTCTCTTCATTGGCTCCCTGTTAAATCTAGAGTAGAATTTAAAATCCTTCTCCTAACATACAAGGTCTTGAATAATCAGGCCCCATCTTATCTCAAAGACCTCATAGTACCGTATCACCCCAATAGAGCACTTCGCTCTCAGACTGCTGGCTTACTTGTGGTTCCTAGGATACTTAAAAGTAGAATGGGAGGCAGAGCCTTCAGCTTTCAGGCCCCTCATCTGTGGAACCAGCTCCCAGCTTGGATTCAGGAGACAGACACCCTCTCTATTTTTAAGATTAGGCTTAAAACTTTCCTTTATGATCAAGCTTATAGTTAGGGCTGGATCAGATGACCCTGAACCACCCCTTAGTTATGCTGCTATAGGCCTAGGCTGCTGAGGGGGTTCCCATAATGCACTGTTTCTTCTCATTCACCTTTATTTACTTGTTTATACTTCACTCTGTATTTAATCATTATTATTAATCTCTGGCTCTCTTCCACAGCATGTCTTTTGTCCTGTCTCTCTCCACTCAGCCCCAACCGGTCGCAGCAGATGACTGCCCCTCCCTGAGCCTGGTTCTGCTGGAGGTTTCTTCCTGTTAAAAGGGAGTTTTTCCTTCCCACCGTCGCCAAGTGCTTGCTCATAGGGGGTCGTTTTGACTGTTGGGTTTTCTCTGTGTTATTGTAGGGTCTTTACCCACAATACAAAGCGCCTTGAGGCGACTGTTTGTTGTGATTTGGCGCTATATAAATAAAATTGAATTGAATTGAATTGAATCTTTGCTGGGGGGGTGGGGGGTGGGGGAATCCAGGACTTGCCTAAAGCTTGAGTCACCGGTGGTGTTTCAAAAATTAGACAGTCACTTTAAATCTGACCACAGCATGAATGTGAGACTGCTGGAAACCATTAGCCTGATATTAAAATAGTGGAAAACAACAAAAACACCACAGGATGTCATTTTATTGTGAAAATTACCTGTCCTGCCTGCAGAGGAGGAGTGTCCCATTCACAGGAGCAGCTCTTGTGTTTCAGTCTGTCATTCCCATGCAGTCTTTTTCCTCTTCAGGGTTTAAATAAACTGTAAGTTTATTTAAGAAGTCAGTAATGTTTGTAGATGTTCAGCTTTTATTTAAATGCAAAATTTGGATCCCTTCTCTTTCCTGTGGTCTAAAGCACCGTACGACAAGCATCATAGTAAATGTGAGCACATTACATTTAAATATAAACACACACACACACACACACACACACACACACACACACACACACACAGAAACCACAGCTGGATGCAAATAGAATTGTGTTGCTTCAGTTTCACAGTGAATAAAACAAAAACAATGGATACATAAATAAATAAATAGCATTGCAGTGATATACGGCATATTGTTATAGTCTGGTATTTTGTATTTTATATATATATATATATATATATATATATATATATATATATATATATATATATATATATATATATATACATATATATATATACATAGTCTTTGAGACAGAAGCAAGTGAGTTATAACAAAACACCAGAACAAGAAACAAATATCCATGTTACATACAGTATACATACATGTTACTGTTGGACTGGAATTGCAAAAATTCCAGGTTTTCTTTCCGGGAATTAACTGTTGCTTAAAGTCAAACAAAGCTGGCGTGGGACCAGCTTTGTGGGACATACGGCTTGCTGTAATGGTTTTAGTTTCGTTTCTGCTGAAGCTGTAGTGAAATGGAAACTGAAAACTGAAAATACTCTTAAAGAAAGAAGCGTTCTGAAGAGGTCCAGGTTTAGCTTCAAGGATGCACTCTGACCCCAGGCTCATCAGGGTGTGTGCGGGGAATGCAAATATACAGTCAGTTAGTAACTGCTAACTGACTGCCAGCCGTTGTCATACAACAGTTGTGGTGTCTTGATCACAGGTGCACAGCTGACGGTGCGGCTCTGCTGTCTTATAAAGAAATGAAGGAGAGTCTCTAAGTTTTGAGGTGGTTTCATATTAATGGTGAGAGAGTGACTATCAACCAAAAGCCCCAAAAAAACCCCATCAAATTATTTGTGTCATGGTCCTGGGCCATGTGCCCAGTGCTTTGTGTTTAGTTCTGTCTTCACTGCAGTTTTGTTGCTTCCCAGTTTTTTTGGTTTTCATTGTTCATCTTAGTCCTGGTTTTGTTATCAGTTGTGGTTTTCTAGTTCCCGTTGGCCCTGTCTCCCCTGTGTCTGTGTTCTTGTGTCTGTTTTGTCCTTTTGTCCATGTCCCTGACCTCCTGTGTTTTTGTATTGACTTTTATTCCCAGTGTTGTATCTAGTCTGCGTCTCTGTCCTGTGTTTCTCTTTGTTTCCTCGTGCCTTGGTCTTGGTTTAGTTTCCTCTCTGTTCCAGTCCTCCGTGTTAAGTCTGAGTGTACCTTGTTAGGCTACTTCCTGTTTTATTTTGACAGTCTTGTGTTCCCTGTACTTTGTGTTTAGTTTTGCTTCCCCTGTGTTCCCCAGTTGTTCCAGCTGTTGTGCCCTGCTGTTATGCCCTAATTACCTGATGTGTGTTTAAGCCCTCAGTTTTTTCTGTTCGTTGTTGTGTTGTCATCTATGATCCTGTTATTGTGCGTCACGTTGCTGGTTTGTTTTTGTATTTAGTCCTGGCATAACATATTTGCATAACAATTTGTATGTCACTGAGTGTAGTGAGTAAAACATAACTCAGTGCTTGGTGGAGAAAACCTTCTTGTTGTGCACTCTACTGCCCACAGTGCTGTAATAAAGGGTGGACTGATGTGGACTGTGGGAGGAAACCCACACAGAAAGGCCACATGGTGGATCCAAACCCAGGACCTTCTTACTTTGAAGCAACAGTGCTGACCACAGCACCGCCGTGCTGACCACAGCACCGCCGTGCTGACCACAGCACCGCCGTGCTGACCACAGCACCGTCGTGCTGACCGCTTTCATTAATAATTTATATTGATATTTTTTCTAAGTACAGAATACTTTTACAAGTGCAAAGATTCCCTGAACTGTTAATGTTCCTCAGTTTAGTCACGTTGTGATCATCACTCAGCTTGTGTTTGGACTTGTTTTCATGGATCTGTGGTTTCCGGTTTTTTGCTTTGTGAGGTCACTCACGTATGAAAATTTTCCTGAACCCACCTGTCCTTTCATTCATTCAAGAGGAGGAGGAGCCTTTCATTCAGAGGAGGAGGAGCCTTTCATTCAAGAGGAGCAGCTCTCATGTGTCAGCCTTTCATTTTCCCACAGAGTGCAGAAGCTTCTTCTTCTTCAGGCTTCATTAAACTGTAAGTGTAAATTTGTTCCTTATTTTAATTATTTAGTGCGTGCTATTTAATGTTTATTTTATATCCTGATGGTTTTTGTCTTAAAGGCAGAGAAAATACTTCGTTTGATTTAAGACTTTGCATTTGTGGCTGCGACACTGCGCATCAAGACCTAAAAACAGGTCATTAAATCTGCCAGAACAGCTGTTTCTGAGAATGTCAGCCAACTACTTTCTCCCACCTTTCTGCTGAGTGTCAGCCATTTAAACAACACTGCAGCAGCAAGAAAAGACGGCACAAAGGTGAACAGAGGCCAGATTTACATGTGAGCCTTCCAGCTTGTTGGCTGTAAACTAAATATCGCCCCCCGGTGGTACTGCAAGTCACACCGACTTCCATGTCCATTCCTACGAGGGCAAAGTGTGAAATGGAAATGATTGATAGGCAGATGTTTGACAAGATATTAGGAAGAAAAAACATTAAAGCACAAACAGGATTTTTCCAGTTATAATATTACAGCCCTCTGCACTCATACACCTTATTACTGTCATTATATCCAGTATGTTTTTGGCAAACTTTAATAAATCTTTAAACTCAGATCATTTTCAAACACACAGCAAACACTAAAATGGAAACTCCAGATTCTTTTATTGTTACAGTGTAAAAAAAAATGCACCACAAATTTCTGCACGCTACCTGGAAATGTAACCTGGTCTAAACAGATACACACATTTATTTATAAAAACAAACAAACATACACACACCGTTGCCCAATTATTTAAATGATTTTTACCTGCTGACTTTCTGTTCTCAGAAAAAATTGGAAAACACTTCCTGTTGTTATTCGTTGTTTAGCCACAAACTACATCAGTTAAAAACTGGCTCTGGTGCAATGTTCACTTTGATAAACTCCTGTAACACTGACGTAGTTCATCTGTTAAAAATAGTGATGAATATAAGCAGCATAAAAGTTTGAACCTTAGAAAATGGAGATTCAGCAGTGGACAGCCTTTTAAAGAAAAAAAAATTAAATCCTCATTTCAGCTTATTTCACTTCTTTCCATAGAGGTTGCCAAAATGCGGACAGAGTTTGTGGAAAGGGTGAATGAAGAAATCCTTAAACAGCTCCTTGATGCCCTTGTAAAGGACAAAGTTTTGAATCAATTGGAGAAAGAGTCGATACCGCAGGAGAACCCAACCAGAGCAGATAAGGCACGCTGCGTCATGGACACTGTGAAGAAAAAAGGAGACAAAGCCTTCAGGAAAATGATGCGTCATCTTTGTATCATAGATCCTACACTTTCCTGTCAGCTGGGTTTGCCCTCCGGGCCATCTGCTCAGTTAGGTAAGAACAAATATTTCTGTAATGATGACATCATTGCATAGACTTGTCTTTTGTCTGGTCCACTCTCGAGTTGGCCTCTGTGCCTTGTAGGTGTGTGTACATTGAGGTTTTTCCTGAAGAACAAAAAGGTTGTTTCTCTTCGTCTTTGGGTTGGCGAATGGATCCTGACTGTTGCTTGCGCTCACACACCAACAGTGGACCTGATCTTCTTGGAATCCTTTACTGGTCTGCTGGAACGTGCGCCAGCTGGGGATTTCATTGTATAATTTACTTCTATGCATTTTCAAGTGACTTTTGCACTGCACAGTACAGTATATATGCCAGCAATGACATTGGCCCCTTGCAAATGCTATGTAACTCATGTGGTGTCAATGGCGATACAATAGAAAAATGACATATTTTGACTGGGAATGCTTTAGTGTCTCACAAAAGAGCTTGAACAGGTGGTGCTGAAATGTCTGAGCATCTGTGATTACTCTGGCTCCATAACTTGGATCCAGATTAGTGGTACAAAATGCATGCATGGACAACAAAAAGCAATTCTGACATTGAATAAACCAACCACAACAGTCAGGAAATCGTATATCTCTATGTGTCCATTTTTTTCTTTTGTTATCAGCATGTGACATGTGTCAACAAAAACTTAAATCTGCTCTGAAGAGGAAGTTCCAGTGTGTGTTTGAGGGCATCGCTAAAGCAGGAAACCCAACCCTTCTGAATCAGATCTACACAGAGCTCTACATCACAGAGGGAGGGGCTGCAGAGGTCAATGAGGAACATGAGGTCAGACAGATTGAAACAGCATCCAGGAAACCAGACAGACCAGAAACAACCAATCAGACAAGAAGACATCTTTAAAGGCTCACCTGGAAGAGATGAACCAATCAGAACAGTGCTGACAAAGGGAGTGGCTGGCATTGGGAAAACAGTCTTAACACAGAAGTTCACTCTGGACTGGGCTGAAGACAAAGCCAACCAGGACATCCAGTTCATGTTTCCATTCACTTTCAGAGAGCTGAATGTGCTGAAAGAGAAAAAGTTCAGCTTGGTGGAACTTGTTCATCACTTCTTCACTGAAACCAAAGAAGCAGGAATCTGCAGCTTTGAAGACTTCCAGGTTGTGTTCATCTTTGATGGTCTGGATGAGTGTCGACTTCCTCTGGACTTCCACAACACTGAGATCCTGGCTGATGTTACAGAGTCCACCTCATTGGATGTGCTGCTGACAAACCTCATCAGGGGGTACCTGCTTCCCTCTGCTTGCCTCTGGATAACCACACGACCTGCAGCAGCCAATCAGATCCCTCCTCAGTGTGTTGACATGGTGACAGAGGTCAGAGGGTTCACTGACCCACAGAAGGAGGAGTACTTCAGGAAGAGATTCAGAGATGAGGAGCAGGCCAGCAGGATCATCTCCCACATCAAGACATCACGAAGCCTCCACATCATGTGCCACATCCCAGTCTTCTGCTGGATCACTGCTACAGTTCTGGAGGATGTGCTGAAAGCCAGAGAGAGAGGAGAGCTGCCCAAGACCCTGACTGAGATGTACATCCACTTCCTGGTGGTTCAGGCCAAAGTGAAGAAGGTCAAGTATGATGGAGGAGCTGAGACAGATCCACACTGGAGTCCAGAGAGCAGGAAGATGATTGAGTCTCTGGGAAAACTGGCTTTTGATCAGCTGCAGAAAGGAAACCTGATCTTCTATGAATCAGACCTGACAGAGTGTGGCATCGATATGAGAGCAGCCTCAGTGTACTCAGGAGTGTTCACACAGGTCTTTAAAGAGGAGAGAGGGCTGTACCAGGACAAGGTGTTCTGCTTCATCCATCTGAGTGTTCAGGAGTTTCTGGCTGCTCTTCATGTCCATCTGACCTTCATCAACTCTGGAGTCAATCTGCTGGAAGAACAACAAACAACTTCTGCATGGTCTAAAATTTTAAACAAACTGTTTCAACTCCAGGTCTCTTCTGTGCAGTCACTCTACCAGAGTGCTGTGAACAAGGTCTTACAGAGTCCAAATGGACACCTGGACTTGTTCCTCCGCTTCCTCCTGGGTCTTTCACTGCAGACCAATCAGACTCTCCTACGAGGTCTGCTGACACAGATGGGAAGTAGCTCACAGACCAATCAGGAAACAGTCCAGTACATCAAGGAGAAGATCAGTGAAAATTTGTCTGCAGAGAAAAGCATCAACCTGTTCCACTGTCTGAATGAACTGAATGATGGTTCTCTAGTGGAGGAGATCCAACAGTCCCTGAGATCAGGAAGTCTCTCCACAGATAAACTGTCTCCTGCTCAGTGGTCAGCTCTGGTCTTCATCTTACTGTCATCAGAAGAAGATCTGGATGTGTTTGACCTGAAGAAATACTCTGCTTCAGAGGAGGCTCTGCTGAGGCTGCTGCCAGTGGTCAAAGCCTCCAACAAAGCTCTGTAAGTAAATGGTCTGTTTCTTTTAAAATTCTGCAGTCTCAATAATAGTGGAGATAGATTAACAACTTAATGCCTGTTTTCATATTCTCTTATTTTTTCACATTTTTCCAGACTGAATATCTGTAACCTCTCATGGAGAAGCTGTGAGGCTTTGTCCTCAGTTCTCAGCTCCCAGTCCTCCAATCTTAGAGAGCTGGACCTGAGTAACAACAACCTGCAGGATTCAGGAGGAAAGCTGCTGGCTTCAGGACTCGTGAGTCCACACTGTAAACTGGAATCTCTCAGGTGAGGATTCATAAATTCAATTTCAGTCCTATTCAATTTAATTTTATTTATATAGTGCCTTTGTATTGTGGGTAAAGATCCTATAATAACACAGAGAAAACCCAAAGGCTGCTTTACGGGAGGGACTCAAAGACTTGGCCCGGAATAATCTACCGGAATAACCCTGTGCTGCTGTTACACCGGCTTTCAAATAAATGAACAGTCACAGCAGGAACGCTGCTTACTGTGAGCGTTACTTTTTTAAAATTAGTGTGTATAACTGCTCCCAAAGGTTTTCGTTTGGTGCAGAATAAAGCCACGCTCCATCTGATGTTAACCAGCTTTTATTCTCCTCTTTGTCACACAGCAAATCTTCAAGCGTCGTGAAAACTATATTATCATCTTTTAAATACATTGCCATATTTATAAATTGATTAACATGGTCACACTTGACATTACTGTGTTTTCAGAATAAGTGGTTGTAACCTCTCAGAGAGAAGCTGTGAAGTTCTATCCTCAGTTGTGAGCTCCAAGTCCTCTTTTTTAAAAGAGCTAGACCTGAGTAACAATGACCTGAAGGATCCAGGCGTGAAGCACCTGTTTTCTGGACTGAAGAGTCTGGAGTGTAAACTCAGTACTTTAAGGTAAGAATTCAGTAGCTTGTTTAAATCATATGTTTACTTTTACTTAAATTTATACTTATCTGAACTTTGCATTGTTCTTCAAAAATAAAACTCCCTTTTACCAGGGAGATCACTCCAGTTGGTGCACTGTCAGTGAATTCTACCAGTTACTTCTGTGGGTTTTAAAAGTGCTGCCTACTTCCTCTTTTGATTGCAAATTCAAATTTCAATTTTTTCAGACACTGTTATACAAACTTGCATAGAGAGGTTGGGGGAATAATGATTTGATCCACTGCTAAACTTGCTCTTCATGTGTATTTTTGGGCAGATCCACCAACTTACTCCAGATTTACTGTGATTGATGGTCCTTTTATATTTCTTCCATTTATGAATTGTTACACCAACAGTTGTCGCCTTCTCATCAAACTTCTTGCTGGTGGTCTTTTTGCCCATTCCAGCCTTTTGTAGTTGTTATTGAAGACTAATCTGAGGGTTGTTGAGTATCAAATACTTATTTCACTCAGTGATATGCAAATGAATTTTATTTAACATGGTTTTCTCTATTTTTGGTTGTTATTCTGTCTGTCCATTAATATGAAACTACCATGAAAGTTAGAGACTGTTCCTTTCTTTGTAAGTGAGCAAACTTACAAAATCAATAGTGGAGCAAATAATTATTTTCCCTGCTGTAAATTCTAATGATACAACTTTTTACACATTAAGTGAATTCATGGTGGAAACGCAAGGGAAAGTCTCAAGGAGAATAATGGTGCTTTACAGAGGAAATTTTCAACTAGAGGTTGCTGGGAAACTGAGTCCTTTGAAAATCACCACTCTCTGAGCCGATTAAGATACTAGAGCCTTGAATGACAGTGGTTCATCCCGAACTATTAGCTGATCCTTCATTTTGTCATTTAAGGCCTGAAAGACAGCCCGCTGTAATGCATTCTCTGGCCACCCAGTTTCAGCAGCTGTAGTATGTAATTCAGAGAAGGCTCTTCTGAACTTGGCCACACTCTTTGTCCCCCGTTTAAGCAAAGCAGTCTCCAAGCTGCACTTCCCTTAGACACAGGATGAGCTAAGGTCTTTTTACACTCCCAAAGAAAATCTTCATAATGATAAGACCAGTCTATCGTGGTAAAGAGGGAGCTGAGTGTGAAAGCAAATATGTCAATTTACCGGTTAATCTACATCCCTACCCTCACCTGTGGTCATGAGCTTTGGGTAGTGACCAAAAGAATGAGACTGCGAATACTAGCAGCAGAAATGAGCTTCCTCCGAAGGGTTGCTGGCCTCTCACTTAAAGATACAGTGAGGAGCACAACCATTTGGGAGGGGCCCAAAGTAGAGCCACTGCTCCTCCACACTGAAAGGGACTAGTTTAGGTGGTTTGGGCATCTGACTAGGATGCCTCCTGGGTGCCCCATGGGTGAGGTGTTCTGGGCATGTCCTACTTGGGGCAGGTGCCGGGGCAGACCCAGGACATGTTGTAGGGATTATATCTCACGGCTGGCCTGGGAACACCTTGGGGTTCCTTTGGATGAGTTGGTGGAGGTGCTGGGGAGAGGAAGGTCTGGGCTTCTCTGCTTAGGCTGCTGCCCCTAGAAAAGCTGAAAGAATGGGTGGATGGATGGATGGAGGATGAGACCCAATCTCATTGTGTACAACAAAGGCCTCAGTCCAGAACAGCATCTTACCTCTCAGAAGACTCACAATAAAAGAGAGTTTTATGGCATGATTGGGAGAAGAGCTCAATGAGGTGAACACAGGAGCAGGTGTTACAGCTGGTCCTGTATCTGGTCCAACAGCTGACAGGGGGGCAGCAGAGGAAGGTGTGAGGGGTAATTTAGCATTTATGGTTTGAATTAATCTGAAGATCTCATCTTGATGCCGTTTCCCAAAAATCTTAATATTTGCTCATGTTCACTGCTTAGCTGGACTGGATCTGCTGGGTCCATTTGTGGCCAGAGGGTACTGGTACTGTCCCAGTGGATGAAGCTACAAGGTGGACCCAAATGCAGACATGGAGAATAGAACTGTCCCAACAGTTTATTGTGAACACAAAACCAGTTGAGTTTCACAGTGGAGTAAACACAATCAGTAGTTATTGTGGCCAATGAGAAGTGGATAAACTAGTGGGACAAACATGTTTGCATCCAAAAAAACAAACTGACCACAAAGAGACACAAAGGACAAAGGACCCAGGAGGGAAAAATTTCCAGCACTTTACTGATTTTTGTCAGCCAGCACAGTGTATGAAACAATGGCACACAACCACACGGTATTTAACACACAGAATGCAGCTTGCACAGGCATAAAGCTGTACCTGTACTGAAACCGTACTGCTCCAATTTATTCCTAATTTATTTTTGAGACAATACTTTATTGGGTTTTGCAGTTTGTGATTTTCTATATGTTGCTCCCTGTTGATATATCGTGATGTTTATGTGTGTCCTTAGTATTACACACATTTTGCACAGAATGCTGCTATTTTATGAATCGTTGGTTGTTGGTGGTTGAAAACAAAAGATACCATTAAAAAAGTAAAGTTTTTATTACACAGTTGTTACTCTTGCACCTTGAATCATGCACCTGACAAAGTATGAAAGAAACTAAAACTAATACTAAAATTGATGAAAACTAAAACTAAGCATTAAACCAAAAAGGAAGACTAATAAAAATTTGCAACACAAAAACACACGCTACCATATCAAGATCGACATGGAAGCACATGGCCTTAAATAAAAACTTTTGCAGGATCTTGTAAAAGTGCATCGTTTTCTTTCTGTCTCTCATGTCTCTTGCAGGGGTCTGTACTCTTCAGGTACATGGGTGGGATTGAAAATGAATTTAAAAAGTAACCAATGTCCAAGAACAACAAGACCTTCATAAAGCGTGGAAAGCTCTTTAAAAAATTACAGTAGATGAAAGCCTTGCTTCTCCTATAGTGGGAAACAACTGGCTGTCAGCCAGATTTTAGCCTGGCGAATGATTGAAATTCACTGTGGTGTCACGGCCACGCCCTCTAGTGAAAACTCACCATTTCTGAAATTTACATTCCCCCTGGTGTGTAGATAAGACAAAACAAATATGAAGTTGATAACATCCAAAACCTCTGAGTTATTAGCGAAAGTATAAGACAACGAACCCATTCAATTCAAAATGGCGGACTTTCTGTTGGGTTTAGGGCATTGGACCCTGTGGTCTTTTTTGTCCATCTGGACATGTTACATATGTGTACCAAATTTCATACATGTACGTGAAACACCGCAGTGCGAATTGAACTAAAGGTGGCGCTGTTGAGCCATCTTGAAAGGGCCATGCCTAAAATCCCTTAAAATACTCACATTTTCCCCAGACCTGACATGTGTGCAAAATTTCATGAGTTTTTGAGCATGTTTAGGCCCTCAAAAAACAATTCATTTGCTTGAATGTCCAAAGCAGTTACTATAGGGCCGTCACACAGGGTGTGCTCAGGCCCTAATGACAACCCAACAACAAATCATTGAAGTAAAGGCACAGAAAACCAACAGACAGACAGAACTGTTGGCAAGATAAAATTGACACAACTAAACAGGGAAACCAGAACAGGACACAGAGAAGCAAGACAGACACAGAAACGCAAAGGAGATGGTAACACACGAGGACTCAGAAATTATAACACAAATAGCAGCCGTGAACAGAGTGAAACAAGAACTCAAAACCCCAGGAAAATAAATATAAAGAAGCCAACCAAGAACTACAAGAATGAGATATTCCAAAAACTCTGGGAACTAGATCCAGGGACCATGACAGCTAGATTTGTACTGGTAAGAGTGTCTGTCATTTGTTGTTTTGTGTGTCTGCAGGCTGTCAGGCTGCCTGATCACAGAAGAAGGTTGTAAGTCTCTGGTCTCAGCTTTGAGCTCCAACCCCTCCCATCTGAGAGAGCTGGACCTGAGCTACAACCATCCAGGAGAGGCAGGAGTGAAGCTGCTGGAGCAGCTGAGACTGGAAACTCTCAGGTATGGAGAGGCCTGTTGCAGCCACATGCAGCATCTAAAGGAGGAAAAGAAATGGAAAGAAGAAATGCTGTCAGCCTTTCTAAACTGTCTGTAGGTGTGAATGTGATGGTGCGTGGCTGTCTGTGTTTGTCATGCATGAGTGGAGATCACTCCATGGTGTACTACACCCTCTGACACAATTTAGCACCTGGTTAGAAACAGGGAGATGATGTTCAGCTGCAATTAATTTCCTAACAATCTGCATATATTCTGTTACCTGTAATCAGAAAGGCCTATAAATGTGTGCCATACAAAGTCAACTGTAGGCCTTTGATTGCAGTCTGGCAGAGCAGTTATAGTGGAAACAGGTTTCAGTAACTGACAGGCTCTAATGTAGGACTGTATACAAAAAGGTTTTGACATTGTAGGTATGTATGTAGGTATGCCTATGCACTCTGTTGATTTTTCCACTCCGCCTGCGCGCACAGCGTTCAGCTTCAGCACAGGGGTCTCTCAACAATTAGGGTTTTTGAATGGCTAACGATTGGCTATTTCCTTTGAATTTCTGGTATTACGTAGAGGAAATCCTCCGCTTCTGCCTCGTTTGCGTTTTCTTTTGTTCGGTTGAAGATTTCAGTCCGCTTGGTCCCGTTGAAGTTTTGGCTCCAATTCAGTCGACATAAAGTCACACCTTGGCCGTATAGGATTGATTCAAAGGTATGTAGGAATCTAATCCGGCCTTTTTTCCTTCTGCTGATGAAGTTTCATTAAAATCTGTAGATGCGAAAGTGGTTTTTGGAGCGAGAGAATATAGACCGGCTGGTTCATGGCTGTCGGAAAATCAATGAAAAATGCACACGATTTCTGCCTGATTAAACCAACACGTATTCATGAAAACTTCTATTTATTGCATCATCTTTAATTGATAATTATAATTTCATTTATAAATTTTAATGCATTATATGGTCGATGATCTGTGAGTTTTGCAAGGATATCAGTGTTATTTTTGACAGAAAATTTTGATTTAGTTTCAGTCATAGTCTTTTGACGAAAATATAATTTAGTTTTAGTCATAATTTAGTCATCTGAATAGTTTTAGTTTTACTCTAGTTTTAGTCGACAAAATTATCGTAAGAATATAGTCGACTAAATCTACAGTCGATTTAGTAACTAAAATATAAATGTATGCTTTATCTTCAGTTCCCTTGAATTAGTCATCATGCACACTTACACAAAATTTATTAAAAGTTATGGAATATTATTAATAATGTTAACATTAGCATTTCACCTGCTTCCCACACACCTGCTCATTATCACCACCTCACTGAGATAATACGAGCGTTTTCCAGCAGGACTGAAAGGTACAGGGCAGAGTTCAGGACTAAGATTAGGAAAGGCTGACCCACCGCGGTGTGGAGATTCTCTCTAAACACAAACGCTAAACTGGGAAAAACTCTTTACCCTGCATGACATTAAAAAACATACCTTTGCATGGAGACCTGGGTGACTGGTTTTCAGATGTCGTTAAAAATTTGTCGCATTTTTACCCGAGATAGTCGCCCCACGTGGTTTACACATCGTTTTGTTTGTCACAATGTCAAAGGACAAATGTGTCCACACATCGGCTCTTCTCTCTCCCTGCTGACATCGTTTACATCACTTAGTTCTATTGGAAGTAACGACAATTCACAGGCTAGTGCGGCCTTCCCGGGTTTAGAGCAAATCTGTGCAACTGTGCGTTTGATTGGATGTTTTCCTAACTTGTCCCGCCCTGTCACAAAATCAAATAAGCTCTGATTGGATTTCGTCCCGCCAAGCATTTTCATTTGTTGACGAAAGTGTCAAATAATTCTGTCATCGTTTTTATCCTTTTAGGTAGTTTTTATTTAGTTATCCTCTCGTTATCATCATGAAAAAAGGGTCGTTGACGAAAACTATGACGAAAATATTTCATCAACGAAATTAACACTGAAGGATATTTTATGATTAATCACTAAATATTTGGTTTAAAAATTGTACTGACATGTCCTTACTAAAAATTAAGTACATTCCAAATTTCATTAGATTCTTTTGGGGAATACGGAAGTTATGGCCATTTAGCTCCAGAGGTCACAGACTATCCTCACAAGAGGAGAAAACTGCATATTTTTTCTTCACTTAAAATGTCATAACTTCCTTATTTGTGAACCAATTTTAACACAGATGGTGTCATTTTGTTTGTATTTGAAGGCTCCATCCAGTGGTGTGAATTTTTAAGCCATTTGGAAACTTTGATTTTTTTTTTTGTAACATGCCTACACATTGTGTTCTGTATTAAGACAACTTACATCTCTCCAAGGAAGAAAAGAAAATGGAAATGTGCAATGATGCAGAAGGGCCATAAAATTCCCACCTCATTTCCCTCGTCTTAAGTGTGACCTCATTGTAAATACCAACAGTACTTTCTTTTATGTCAAAATCCAGTTTTGTGCTGGCGCAACATGTTAGGACATCTGTCCCTTGGTATGCACTCTGAACATGACAAGAAAGCAAGAAGAAATTTTCTTCAATTATAAGTGGAGATCAAAGTGATGGGAAGCTCCTCCTGTGAGGGCATTTTGTTGTTGGATCATCAGTGACAAATTTGTAGAAATTGGTTATTATCATTACAGTTATTATTCTTATTATTTTAGAGAAGTATAAAATGGGTATAATAGGGCAAGGTAACATCCATGTGTGCATGCTGAAAGAGACTGTGCTGGTCTGACCCCCCCCTCCTCCTTTCAGGGCGGAGCCTGCTGGAGTCCGATGGCTGATCCCAGGTCTGAGGAAGTGTAAGTGTGTTTTTAATGTGATTGATGAAAACAAAGCAGCACACATTCAACCATCTTCAAACTGTCACATCACTCATTCACATCTCTGATGTCAGGAGTCATCATCAAAGTGTCAATCAATGAACAGATGATGGATCAATAACTGCAGCTGGATTGTGTTTGTTCTCTCCATCAGATTCCTGTCAACTCACAATCGACACAAACACAGTGAACAGATACCTCAGACTGTCTGACAACAACAGGAAGGTGACATGTGTGAAGAAGGTTCAGTCATATCCTGATCATCCAGACAGGTTTGATCAGTGTCCTCAGCTGCTGTGTAGAGATGGTCTGACTGGTCGCTGTTACTGGGAGGTCGAGTGGAGCGAAGAGGTTTATATATCAGTGACTTACAGAAGAATCAGAAGGAAAGGCCATGTAAGAGAATGTGGGTTTGGCTCAAATGATCACTCCTGGAGTCTGAGGTGTTCTTATATTAATGGTTTCTCTGTGTGGCACAATAACAGACAAACGTCCATCTCCTTCCTCCTCCTCCTCCTTCTCTCCTCCTCCTCCTCCTCCGGTCTCTAACAGAGTAGCAGTGTATGTGGACTGTCCTGCTGGCACTCTGTCCTTCTACAGAGTCTCCTCTGACACTCTGATCCACCTCCACACCTTCAACACCACATTCACTGAACCTCTCTATCCTGGGTTGAGGTTGAGGTCCAACCGTGCTTCCTCTGTTTCTCTGTGCCGAGTTTAGCAGGCAAACTCTCCTCAAAGGTCCTTTAAAGATGGAAGCTATGATTATTCCAGGATCCAAATGCTTCACAGTGATGTATGTTGTAGTTCTCTGGAGCTCAGTCAGTCTGCTACAGGCTGCCGCTGCTCTAAGTCATGTTACTGATGAAACTGTTCATTCACTGTAACATGTTTAGTATTGTTCTGTGTTCAGTTGTGCCTCAATAATGCTCTACTGTTTAAGTCATCATAGGTGGTAACCCTAACACTGAGCCCAACCACATTTTCTTTTTGAGAAACTGTAAATATTTTTTGATGCGTGTGATTTAAAATGATTATTTTCTGTGTTCTCTGATGGCCAAGATTTGAGAGAACAATCTAATAAGATATTTAAATTAAATTAGTCATTCTGATTGCCCAGAGTTCAAGTTGTCACTTATGGTGACTTATGGCCAAATTCAGATTTGATTTGTTGATTTTCAACAATTACAGTCAATGCAAAATAGAGATGAAACAGCCCTGACTGCAGCCTTCCCTGCACCAGCAGTGCTGTGGGACTCAATGGTGCAGCGCCCCCTGTCATCAAAGTCAGACACTGCAGCACCTCTGTACGAAAACATTGTGATGGTCCCAGTTAGTTTGTGTTATCCTGTGTTTGTATTTATTGTAGTGCTCCTCTGTTCTTTGCCACATTGCCCATCATGGTAGGTGTCTGCCTGGTTGATGCTTTCTTGTGACTCAGTTTGTTTTTTGGCTTCAGTTTGGCTGACACCTCTGTTTGTATGTTTTGATTAATAAATAAATAAATAATAAATCTATTCTTGAGCTATGTCCTGTTATCTGATCCAGTTGTAACTATTATTTGTCCAATTGTGAGACTCAACAAACTGTTAATATTCCCCTTGAAATCCCTAATTTATTCATATTATGATCATTACATTAATTAGCTTGTGTTAGGACTTCAATTTTTTGGAAGTATGATGTTGTTTCTGGTCCTGAGAAGGTGGTTCCTTGGTATGGTTCATCTGTGCATACTGAGGTGACTTTCCACCCCCGGACATAAGCCACATAGAACAGTTGGAGTACTGGAGGGTGGTGGATATTGTGGACATTAACAGCAAACACCCTGCAAGATGTGATCTTATTGTGAAAATCCTGCTATTAGAGGAGGAGTCTTTCATTCACAGGAGGAGCTCACATGTTTCAGTCTTTCATTTCCCAGCGCGGAGGGCAGGGGCTTCTTCTTCTTCTTCACTGTTTGAATAAATGGTAAGTTTAATTTGTTTCTTAATTTAATTATATAATACATGTAGTAATAAAAAATAAACAAAACAATGTTGCAAACACAAAAGTCAGTAATGCTTGTAGCTGTTTAACTTTTATTTAAATGGAGAGTTTGGTTCACATCTCTGAGTCTAAAGCATTGTGAGTAAGACTAGACAAGCTCCATATAAATGTGAGTGCATTACATTTAAAGTTAGATCTAAATTATTCTACGCTATACTACTCAACACTGTTTGGTCCTCTGTCTCAGTTTTATATCCTGATGACTCAGAGGCAGAAAAAATAATTTTTTTTCTTTTCAGATTTTGCTTTTGTGAGCAGCTCAGTGACATTTGTAAATGTAATTAATGTGAATGCTGAGTCACAGCACAGAGATCTGAGTCTTTATTTTATATTTTATTTATTTCTTCAACACAGCAGTTTAGGGTTATCATCAGATGCAGATTAAATATTAGCAGACTTTTTGTATTAACTTTCTGTACTTGTTTGCAGGAGAATGATTGAGTGTAATTCAGCAGCTTCAACACATTTCCCAAACAGTTCAGCAATTTAACAATTCCACTCAAATTATTCCACTTTCAGCATTCACACTGCATTTTCTTCAGGGAATGTATTATCTACTGACAAATACATTACACAAAAGCACAACAAATCAGGATATAACACATATAACACTATATAACACAGCGACAACTAACAGTGTTATTGTTTGATTTGAACCTTCAGAAATAAAAATTCCTGTTTTCATGTCAGGGAATGAAACCACTCCTTAAAGTCAAACAGGTTTGGCTTCAGGGCTTGGTGGGATGGCAGTATCCGTCTCTTTGTCCTTAAGCCTTAAATGAGTAGGAAAAGAGACCGTTCTCTGTTTGCAAGAGCACAAACCTCCAACAGTATTTAAGAGAGTAGTACTGTGTTTTGTTCTTTTTAAATGTACTTAAAGAAGTTTGTATTCCAGTAAAAACAGTGCAAAGTGGAGGCATTTATTTGCCGCTTTAGAACCAATTTTAACATACATAATTATTTTAATTCATGTGCATATAATGCATGTGTTGCACCTATTTAACTGTTTAGTAAAATTAATTTAAATGTTTAGTAATAAATATCAAGTTAAAACTCTTTGAGTTTATTTTGTTTTCCAACATAAAACTAAAATAAAAAATACTCAAAATACATAAAGTCATAATAAAATGAAACAGCTCCACAGAGCGTTGTTATCACTTTGACCTTCAGATTAATCTATCAACGAGGCAGGGTCAAATGTGACATATTTAAAATGTTTATATGGCACTTTCTATATGTCAGTGATGTTCATAATTGTGAGAATCATAGTTCCTAAGTTATCAGGCTTTTTTCTTTTAGATCATTAATTTGACCTTGAAGACATTGGTGGATATCAGGTAAATTGTAATGGATTGTTACCACGACCCCACTCAACACCCTATAAAGTTTGATCAATATTTATTCCAAACTTTTCCAGGTATCATGCTTATAAACACGTGATGGTAATAATGATATCATCTAAAGAGGCTGGGCCATTAAGATGGGCAAAGCAGTTAATATGTAAATGTAAATGCAAATAAAAGAACTGCACGTGCAAATACACATCCTGTAGATAACTGAAGCTCTTTGTCTTGTTGGAAACCGTGATGTAACACCTGCAGGACTCACCTGCTTTAAGCTGTGTCAAAGTTGTGGTGCTGCTGTATTTGCCTGAGTTGTAGTTGTATTCAAACCTGCAGTCCACGTTCACTGTTAAACCACTGCACTGAGTCTGTTGGCTCATCCTACTTCATATAGAGCAGGCAAGAAAAAGTCCTTTTATTTGACTGAGTTACATTTACTGTAATTAGTAACAAAGTGAACCTGTAACATTCAGTAACAACAATATAAAATAATAATGGCAACAAAGACAGCAGGGACAGAAAACCCAAGTAATTTGCTAAACTTTGATTCTTCAGTGAGTGGTGAAGATGTGAGTGAAGGTCTTTCTGCTTCTACAGGCCTCTGCAAATATATCAGATATCCAGGACAGGACAAATAGAGGAGATTTACTGTCTGCACAGTGTGAGCAAAACCTGTAGCTGCAGCAGACAGACTTCTTCTTTCTTTATTGCTGCAGCAGCGTCCCCTCCAGAAGATGGCACCTAGGTGGTCACCTATGTTGCCTGTGCCCAGAGCTGGCCCTGTTTACAACGTATCAAACGTAATGTATCAAATTCCTGCAAAGAAGGAATTAAATGCATGTGTGTTTGCTTTTGTCTTTTTTGTTGCTGTTTTTTGTAAAAACAAAACAAAACACTTTTTAACTTTAAGCACTGGACTCTGTGCAGCTGTCCCTCTCTGCCAGCAAATGTAGACCCCCCCATTATGGCTGTGGGGGTCCAGGTCCATCCAAAAAGGTTACTGTGCCCCCTCAGCTGAATTCTACTCATATACTCCTACAGCTGTGTTTACATTCAGTTATGAAAGACACCCAAAGTTAATTAGTCAGTTAACAGTAGTTGAGTGATTTTTCAGTAATCATGTAACCAACATACCTGAGGAGGAGACTGAGTTTGGAGTGAGCTTATCCAGCTCACACTTTGGGAAGTACCCCTCATGTCTCTAGCACTAAAAAGAGGTCATTCATCAGCTTGTGCAGCTACAGGCCCCACCTCTTCATTTTTGAATTCAGGTGTTTCCAGTCCCATTGCCTCAGGTGTATAAAATTGGGTATTATTGCAAAGTGGAAGCTTTAGGAACCACAGCAACTCAGTGAGATCGTTTATGTCTCTGAGTGCTGACCTTCACAGTGCGTAAAACATTCTGCTGACTCAATAATTTGCAGTATTCACAGCTTCCTCTGATATTAACATCAATACTATAACCGAGCACTGGGAGATTTCCTTGGTCGAGCGGTTCCTGTAGGTGTAATGTGTAGGTGCCGCAGTGTTTCCACATAGTGCAGTTTTAAAACATGGCTTCACTTCAAAATTGCTAAACAAACAGAAATGTGTTGAAGACGTTCTGTGCTTACAGTCCACCGTCCCAGTATGAATTCAATGGAGAGGTCAGAGGTAACAAACTACAAATACTTCATTACTGTCCTTAAGCAGAATTTTCAGGTATCTGTACTTGCATATTTATTTTGATAACTTTTTACTTTTACTCCCTACATCTTTGCACAAATATCTGAACTTTCTACTCCTTACAGTTTAAAAACAGACTCATTATTTTAACACTTGAGCTTTTCTTTCATCAAACATAAACTGATTTGAGCTCACATGGAGGGAATAATAACAAACAAAAAATACATTTAAAAAGAATCTAACTAAATTTGAAATATAAGATATGAAAATAGTAATACAGTCAACAGATATTTGTGAGTAGCGAGAGTGTTGAAGTGCAAATACGAGTGTGCTATAGGACTATACTCAGGGGTTACAATGGGCCAGAATGAGTGCAAATGTCTGCTGTGGTCATGGTACTGCAGCATCTTGTAGCACTACAAAGGAGGAGCAAGCATAAAGGGAGTAAGGTGTGGCAGATAATTACAAACGTGTTTCTTACGGGTGAACAAATATCAGCAAACACAAACTGTGTGCAGTTTGTCACACAGCATGTCTACTAGCTAAAGGTAGAGTCAGTCAGTCAAAAGACTTCCTAAAATACAACATAGGGTTATAAAAGTCATGTGAACCAAAGATGTTCCTGCATATGAGAAATGGATGTAACAGTTCAATTCAATTCAATTTTATTTTATTTATATAGCGCCAAATCACAACAAACAGTTGCCTCAAGGCGCTTTGTATTGTGGGTAAAGACCCTACAAGGGTTTTGGACACACTCATCATGAGGGACACTCATGATGAGTGTGTCCAAATTTTTGACCGGTACTGTATGTGTAAATTCAAATTTGTTTAAATTTGTTAATTTCCAACAATTGCAGTCATGTAGAAACAGACATAAAACAGCAGTGATGTCTCTGTTTGTATATTTTGATGAGAAAAGTCTTTAATAAATCTGCCCTTGAGCTATGTTCTGTCTCAGTCCTGCATTTGGATCCAAACCCTGCCTCCCACACTGTGCAACACGACAAAAATAGATAAGTTTAAAAAAATATATCTTCAAACGATATCCTTTATTTAGGAAATCACAATAGCAATATTTTTTCTTCAATTAATGCCAAACATCACGGGCAAATCCCATCACCTGTTGGAAATTATCAGCTAAACTTGTGAGTGAAAAGCCACTGCTGGACTTTTGTGTCTGTGCACCATGTGAAGTAACACTTAGTGTAATTACGAGCAGATTGACAAAATCATGGAGCAGTAACTTCACAATCATACTTTTGCTGGACATTTGACGGTGTTAGGCAAACTGGCCTTTTTTGAGACTGATAAAATATTTTGCATATTCGGACATGCTCTATTCAGGCGATACACACTATGTTGCCAAAATGATTCACGCTCCCATCCAAATCACTGAATTCAGATGTTGTAATCACGTCCACGGCCACAGGTGTGTCAGACCAAGCATCTATGCATGCAGACTGCTTCACAAACCTTTGTGAAAGGACGGGTCGCTCTCAGGAGCTCGCTGAACTGCCGCTCGGCTCTTACGGGGACTTTGGTAACTTTACGCAGGGCGGAGCTTTTCCTGCTGCCGCCGTTATGTGGAGAAACAGACGCGCGGGCGGTGACAGAATCTGTGTGGTCGATATCTGTAATCTGAAGAACCGGGAGGAAAGTGGAGAAATGAACTAAAGACAGATTTCTCCTTTAGCAGCCTCGGTTACCGCCACCGCGCACACCTTTAAATGACAACCCGCGCTTCAGTTTGCTTCATAAACGTCTGAACAACCTTGACCTGGTTGTTGTATTCAGTATGGCCTACAAAATCCGTATAGTTAACCACAACTTGTTTTAACCCCGTTGTTTTATGCAGCTCCTTTAAACTAGAACCTGTGAAAATCTCTCTTCAATACAAAGGTTGTTACTTTTAAAAAGGCACGTTTAGGGCCGATTTTACTCACACCTGCAGCAGCGCAAAGCCGCCTTCGGCCATTAAAAAGCACCTGATCTGCTAAAGAGGAACAGCGTCTGAAGGCTGTGGACGGGTGTTTTTGGGGGGCTGGCATCGTGACAGATACACTTGCGTTCATTTCCGGAGGAGAATATTTAAATTAGTCACGCTGCACAGAAACAATTGAATTTTGCATGAACTCTAATACAAAAATATATCCTGTGCCTGTTGTGGTTGGGAGAGTTACAACTGGGAGTGTTTATTTTTGGCAGGGGAAACGCCATCAGACCCAGCGTGTAATCGGCTCTTTGTTCGGGTGCCTCAAAGCTGTTCGGGGGCCAGTCCCCGTTACCGCTCCCCAGTGATGCTGAATTGGACTGAAGCTGAGCCCCGCTGTCTTTAATCGTAGCAGCCAGACTTCTCTGCTGACGCAGTTCACTGGTCTGAACCGCCTCAGAAACTTCAGACAGAAACCCGGAGCTCACACTGGAGCGTGGGGGTAACCAGGTCTGCATCACTCCCTCCCTCACGCTTCCTCCTCCTTCTTTTTGAGCCATTCATCTTTGCAGCTCTCACAGAATGCTGCTTATTACTGAAGCGAGCTGCAATTTTACTTTCTTATATTTAACAGCCTCTAGGCTTTCTGTGATGCCCACTAATCATACACCTTAAACACACTTTGATTGCTTAATATAGCTCATAATTTGATTTATAGGGTCTGTGTTCTTAATGCAGCAACAGCTCAGCCAAAAGGAGTTTTTCTTCCAGCAGTGGGATATTTTTCTCTAAATGAAAGAAATCACCAGTTTAACAGGTATCCTTAGGAGTCTACATTATTGTAGCTACCCAGATGTGTGTCCAGATGTGGTGTTGCATCAGTTCAATGTCACATTAATTTCAGAATCACACACTTTTGTTGCAGGAACATGAACATGAATTTGTTTTTAACATAGAAAACTATAACAGAAGACAAAAATAAACTCAACTGTGGTAGAAGGAAATGTTTACTGCTGCTGACGGAGTTCAGTAAAATTACAAAATGAAAAATTCAATTTGAGACATTTTGAGAGAAAAAAAGCCCAATAAAAATATTCTACATGATAATAAATCCAGTCCTTTTTGGATTTGTTGCAATGGCTGCTGCCCTCTTTGTCAGATCACTCTTGAAATGTGCATGTACTGAGACTCTGTACCTGCTTTATTTACTTTGATATCATTTAGTCATGTTGTGATCATGTTTTCGCTTTGCTTCGGTTTGGGCTTTAGTTTTTTTGGATGTACAGTTTGATGTGGTTTCTGGTCTGATAAAGATGGTTCATTTCAGTGCTCTGAGGTGACTCATTGCCTCTTGCCCTTTGGCCATGGGGGCTCTGTCTGGGGTCGCCCCCCTTCCTCCTCTGGGGTGACGTGCGGTTGCCATCAGGACGTGCGGCCTCGGTCTTCTGAGCTCCTAGTGGGCTGTGGACGGCCCGGGTCCCCTGGGTCCTTTCCTACTCGCCTCTGGATGGCGGGCGGGGGGGGGGGCATGGTTGCAGTTTCGTGCCCTTATTGTTGAGTACATTCCATGACAGACACACATACACACACATTACTGCAAACAGCAAGAGGGTGTATGTGTGTGTGTATATCTACTTTTTTTGATTATTTTTTTCCCTTTCTCCCCTTTGCCCCTCCCCTTTTATTTTATTTTATTTATTTATTTATTTTTCCACTCTTTCCTATCCCCTTCCTTATTGCCCGTCAGCTCTGGCATAAATAACTAAATAAAATAAATAAATAAAAATACAAACATTAACAAGAATAGCCTATAGGAAACGTATAGAGCTGTTTTTGTAAAAGCAAATATGAATTTTCAGATGTGTTGCACTAACTGTGAGTTAATTATTCCCAACACAGATCCAGGACACTGTGTTAAATCACAGTGTGCAATTTCACATCTCCAAAAGTCACTCCTGAACACGAGCACTTATGCTTCTGGAATTTTTTTACTGTTAAAACAAACAAACACCGCCACCCCCCCACCCCCCACCCCCAAAGATTTCTGTTTTCTTGCTTCAGTTCAAACACAGTATTTGCTGTTAATGGTTCTTTTGAACTGTAACTGAGTCCTTCAAGTATATAACAAGCTGGCCCCTGTAGCTACCTGTGTTTCAGAAATCAATAATTCCCTCAGCAGATGTGACATTTCTCCTCCTGGGAATTCTAAAAATCCACATCATCCGGAATATTAAAAAAAAAAACATTTTCATTTTTAAAAAAAATCTGGTGGAATCTATCCAAAAAGCTGGGGGAGCAAATCCAGGACTTTCCTAAATATCAAGTCACGTGTTGTGGTTTAGTAACAAATGCACAGCACAAGGTTCGACTGTTGGAAACCAGAGTCTGACATCAAATTAATAGGGAAAAAAAAAAACATTCTGCAAGATGTGATCTTATTGTGAAAATCCCCCTGTCCTGTCTCCAGAGGAGGAGCCTCTCATTTACAGGAGCAGCTCTCACATGCTTCAGTCTTTCATTTCTCCATGTGGCCTACAGAGTCTTCTGCTTCAGGGTTTGAATAAACTGTAAGTTTACTATCTTTTTTTTTAAAACTTTAATTATTTAATGCATATAATAAAACAGGGAGAACATTACTATAACAGAAAATTCAGTAATGCTTGTAGATGTTCAGTTTTTAGCTGTTAAGTTTGAATTACTTCTCTTACTTTTAGTCTAAAGCACCGTAAATCCAGAGAGCCTCCTTACGAATGTGTTTAAATTTAGATTGATATTATTGTGCATTTCAATAATCAATATGTCAGATCCTCATTCAGCCTCTCCTCTTTGAACTCGAACCGCATCCACCTGCAGACACCATTCAGACTTTAAAATGGTGCCAGCACACTGAACTATTCATCTTGTTTATCTTTTTAATATTTATATATATTTATATTTTCAATATTTTTATAGTTTTTATCTAATTTAAATTTTCACACTTTTTTTTACCCACTTCAGAGTTTATTATGGGTGTGTACTGGATGAATGAGAGAGTGGGAGATATCAAAGATTCATCTGAAAATGTTCCTTTTTTTGGATCTGTGTGGATCCAAACCTTCTCACTGAAGCACAGAGTCACATTATATTTTTAGAGAGGAGTTTGTGTCAAAAGCAGGACAGAGCCCGTTTTAAAATTCGCTCCTGTGACCACATTCATGACATCAAGACTAAAAATCCCACTGTTGTGTAGAACACGTTCTTGTGACCCTAATGGTTCCAGAAGTCTTGGATTTAGAAGTTTTTGTCAGGTGCATTCGGGAAAATTTGACAGTTGGGCACTTACTGTCAGTTGGTGAATTTAAATGTGTGGGATCATTCTGATTGGCAGATTACACGTCAGGCTGATTTTCATTGGCGGATTTCTCTTCAACTTGTGGTTCAAATCGTTGAGTTGGTGCCCGTTGATGGTCAGGGTCAGGTACCAGAACCTGTCTGTGGTGGATCGTCAAACATTTCAACATATTTCAACATAATTGTGCATATATGATTTTTTTTTACTTATGCAGATATAGTACACGTGTAGCATTAATTTGTTTAGCAAAATTGATTTATATTTTTAGCAATAAATATTAAATAAAATAATTTTTTTTCATCACAAGGTTATTTTGTTTTGCAAAAACAAACAAAAAACCTTATTCAGGAACATTACACAAGTAATTAATGTATATAAAGCCAAAATTAAATAGCTCTATTGAGCATTATTATCACTTTAACCTCCAAATTATTCTATTGATCTTGAAGGAGAGGTCAGAGGTCAAATGTGGCATGGTATTTTAAATCTTTATATGGTACTTTATATAAGTTGAGAGAAACCCACGCTCACAGTTTAAGGCTTTTTGCATGTTTTGACCAATAAATCATAAATTTGACCTTGAAGACCTTCGTGGATTCTAATGGACCGTTAACATGACCCCACTCTGCACGCCTACAAACTTTTATCAGAATTCATTCAAAACCTTTTGAGCCGTTGTGTTTACGGAATGACACGCAGAAACATAACCTCCTTGGCAGAGGTAATAACGAAAGATATATCAGAGAGAGGGTGCGCCCTGAAGACGGGCAACCGTTATTGGTTATTAATGTGGTTTCTCTGTGCAAGTGGCATTTCCTTTCGTGTGCAAATAAACTGATTCATTTAGAAAGACATGGTACATGTATACACACACCCTCTAACCGAAGCCCTTTACCTTCTTGTAAACGTCTCTTTATAACGTGTACCTGCCAGGTGTTCTCGAGGTGCATCACAGCATCTCTTCCAAGGTGAGAATTACAGACGAAATTACTGCAAAGAAGGAATTCAGTGCGTTTGCAGTTGCTTTTGTCTACTTTTTGTTGCTGTTGTTCTTTTAACCAATGACATCTATTATGGTTTGTTTTTTTCACAGCGATGCACTGACATGTGGAAGTGAAACAGTACATGTACAAAGGCTAATTTGAGCTGTCAGATTTAACCCTGTCTGCGAAGCTGAGGTGACTCTTTGTTTTGACTTGGCACCATATTAAAAAAAAATGAACAAATGAAACTGAAGAAATACATTTTTTTAATAATAACATTTTTACAGCTTGTGCCAGTGCATCACTGAGATGGCTGACTTTGTCCATGATGTCACTAGGTTGGTGCTAATAGACTTACATTAGTTTATGTTAGCTAACTAGTAACAGAACTGATAACTCAGTGGAAAAGGGGGGGGTCACTCTTGTGCTGACTTTAATGTTAAAAAACAAAAACAAAAAACTGCCCACTCAAGCAGTAAGTGGTTCTTCATTGTTAGCTGGCTGTTCCCCTGAACTGTCATTTATCAGTATTATCTCATCCATAACTAGACTCTGTGAACAGACTCTCAGCTCACAGTTATTCAGTGTCCAAAGGTTTTACTGGGAGCAGCATCGGCATTATGGCTGTGGGGGTCCAGGTCTGTCCAAAAAGGTCACTGTGCCCCCTCAGCTGGAGTCTACTGACACACATCTACATCTGTGTTTAATTAAGTTATGAAACACACCCAAACACACAGCCAATAAGTTACTGCAGTTCAAGCTCAACTTAATTATTCAGTTAGCAGCAGTTTAGTGCTTTTGCAGTTATCGTGTAACCAACATACCTGTGGAGGAGATTTATCCAGCTCAAACTTTGGGAAGTATCCCTCATGTCTCTGGCACTAAAAAGAAGTCATTCATTAGCTTGTGCAGCTATACTATATGTGCAGAAGCATTAGGCCGCACCTCTTCATTTTTTAATCCAAATCTTTTCAGTCACATTGCCTCAGGTGTATAAATTTAAGCACCTCTCCATGGAGTCTGCCTTTACAAATATTTGTCACAACAATAAAACCTCAAGAATCAAACAATTGTTGAAATTTCACCTTAGGTTAAGTGAAACGTCAAAAAAGTAACTTAAAGGGTTAAATTGTATGTTATTGTTGACATCAATTCACGGACCAGAAGCAGCCCGCGGGCCGGGAGTTTGGCACCCCTGCTTTATACCTGCATGCTGTCTGTATAAAGACAGTATAAGCAGTATACTGTGAGTGCAGTGGATGGAAATCAGGATACCACCAAGATAACGTGAAATGTTTTGTTACATCTTATTAAATTAATTTGTGGGCAGTAAACCACAGAGCAGCAGCAGCTGATCAAAGCGTGTAAACAAAGAACAGAAATGGTTGTGATTCCTTTCCTCATACTCCTCTTCCCCTCACCTTGTCACACTTTAACCCCTGACTGTGCTCCTCGTTCTATTTAGGTGCAGAGGCAAATTATTAAAAAATTGTATTACCATGTACTATCACTTTATTATTATATAGCACATGGTTCAGTTAGCTTTGCACAACAATAGAAATATCTTCAAAGAGCTGCTCTGTGTGTACTACAGAGATGAGCAAATGCTTAAACTGTGAGGACGAAAAGGAAAGGTCTCATAACAAGTCTGATAGCTTTTGAGTTTACTCTTTATCTCTTGAGAATGCTGGGTAGCTGACACAAAGGGCTCACAGACAGAGCTCAGTTTCAGGATGAGTTGTTGATTCAACTAACAGAGTCATAACAAATTAGGCCAATAAATACAGTAAGTAAGTAGGTCTCTGTAACTCAGTCTGAACACGTGTGTTAATTTAAATGTTGTTTATAAAGTTGACTCAAGGCGGTTTATATAGTAAGGGAAAGACCCTACAATAATATAGAGAAAACCCAACAGTCACAACAACCCCCTATGAGCAAGCACTTGGTGACAGTGGGAAGAAAAACTCCCTTTTAAAAGGAAGAAACTTTCAGCAGAACCAGACTCAGGGAGGGGCAGCCGTCTGCTGTAACTGGTTGGGGCTGAGGGAAGAGAGACAGGACAAAAGACATGCTGTGGAGGAGAACCAGGGATTATTAATAACTAATGATTAAATACAGAGTGGAGTATAAACAAAGTACAAAAGAGGTGAGTGAAAACTAAACACTCAGTGCATTATGGGAACCCCCCTCAGCAGCCTAGGCCTATAGCAGCATAACTAAGGGGTGGTTCAGGGTCATCTGATCCAGCCCTAACTATAAGCTTGATCAAAAACTGGTCTTGGCCCGGAATAATCTACCGCAATTCTACTCTGAAGTATCCTAGGAACCACAAGTAAGCCAGCAGGCTGAGAACAAAGTGCTCTATTGGGGTGATACGGTACTATGAGGTCTTTGAGATAAGATGGGGCCTGATTATTCAAGACCTTGTATGTTAGGAGAAGGATTTTAAATTCTATTCTAGATTTAACAGGGAGCCAATGAAGAGAAGCCAATATGGGAGAAATCTGCTCTCTCTTTCTAGTCCCTGTCAGTACTCTAGCTGCAGCATTTTGGATCAGCTGAAGGCTTTTCAAGGAGCTTTTAGGACAGCCTGATAATAATGAATTACAGTAGTCCAGCCTAGAAGTAATAAATGCATGGATTAACTTTTCAGCATCAGTCTGACAAAGGATGTTTCTAATTTTATAAATATTGCACAAAGGTAAAAAAGCCGTCCTACATATCTGTTTAATATGTGCATTGAAGGACATATCCTGGTCAAAAATGACTCCAAGATTTCTCACAGTGTTACTGGAGGCCAAAGTAATGCCATCCAGAGTAAGTATCTGGTTTGACACCATGCATCTAAGATTTGTGGGGCAGAGTACAAGAACTTCAGTTTGATCTGAATTTAGAAGCAGGAAATTAGAGGTCATCCAGGCCTTTATATCTTTAAGACATTCCTGCAGTTTAACTAATTGATGTATGTCATCTGGCTTCATCGATAGATAAAGCTGGGTATCATCTGCATAAAAATGAAAATTGATGCAATGTTTTCTAATAATACTGCCTAAGGGAAGCGTGTACAATGTAAATATAATTGGACCTAGCACAGAACCCTGTGGAACTAATTAATCTTAGTGTGTGAAGACGACTCCCCATTTACATGAACAAATTGGAGTCTATTAGATAAATATGATTCAAACCACTGCAGTGCAGTACCTTTAATACCTATGGCATGCTCTAATCTCTGTAATATAATAAATCGTTCCTCTGCAGATGATCAGTTAGCTGTTTTACAACTACTCTTTCAAGGATTTTGGAGAGAAAAGGAAGGTTGGAGATTGGCCTATAATTAGCTAAGACAGCTGGGTCAGTGATGGCTTTTTAAGTAGCGGTTTAATTACAGCCACCTTGAAGGCCTGAGGTACACAGCCAACTAATAAAGACAGATTGATCATATTTAAGATTGAAGCATCAATAATTGGAAAGACTTCTTTGAACAGTCTAGTAGGAATGGGATCTAATAAACATGTTGATGGTTTGGAGGAAGTAACTATTGAAGTTAACTCCAAAAGATCACCTGGAGCCAAAGAGTCTAAGTGTCATGGCTGGGTGCTGCAGGCAGGGCAGGGAGGACCTCAAAGCAGGACGAGGCAAGAGCGGACGTGTGCTTAATCACTTGATCACTTAATCACTATTTGAAGTCAGGGAATGCCAGACGCCGGACAGGAGCCAGCTACACAAAACTAAACTCGAAAATACTGGAAAGCTCGAAAACAAAACACACAACCGTCACTGCGTGGATGAACAGACGAGGACCCGAACAAAGAACAAAGAAAAACCAAGGGCTTAAATACACACAAGGGGATTAGGGCAAGCGAACACACCAGGGGACAACAGATGAACCAAATGAACCTAACGATAAGGGGAGTAAAACACAAAGCACAGGGAACACGAGACTATCAAAATAAAACAGGAAGCGACTCAGGGGACCAGTGACGCAGACTAAACACGAGACAAAGAACAAAAACACACCAAAACCCCACAACAAAAGAAAACCCCAAGAAAAGACCATAAAAGGAAGAAACTAAAATCGCAGGGTCCCTAAACCATGGATCATGACACTAAGCAAATACCAGCAGTGCTGAAAGCAGCCGAACATGAAGATAAATCTTGGAGATGGTTTTGAATAATTTTTTCTCTAATGTCTAAAGTTTTATTTGTAAAGAAATCCATGAAGTCATTACTAGTTAGAGTGAAAGGAATACTGGGCTCTACAGAGCTCTGACTCTTTGTCAGCCTGGCTACAGTGCTGAAAACAAACCTGGGGTTGTTCTTATTTTCTTCAATTAATGATGAATAGTAAGATGTCCTAGCTTTACGGAGGGCTCTTTTATAGAGCAACAAACTCTTTTTCCAGGCTAAATGAGCATCTTCTACTTTAGTGAGACGCCATTCCCTCTCCAGCTTACGGGTTATCTGCTTTAAGCTGCGCGTTTGTGAATTATACCACGGAGTCAGGCACTTCTGATTTGAGGCTTTCCTTTTCAGAGGAGCCACAGTATCCAAAGTCGTACGCAGTGAGGATGTAAAACTATTGATGAGATAATCTACCTCACTGGGAGCAGAGTTTAGGTAGCTGCTCTGCACTGTGTTGGCACATGGCACTGAAGAGCATAATAATGAAGGAATTAGATCCTTAAACTTAGTTACAGCACTTTCACAAAGACTCCTACTGTAATAAAACTTATTCCCCACTGCTGTGTAATCCATTAAAGTAAATGTAAATGTTACTAAGAAATGATCAGACAGGAGGGGGCTTTCAGGGAATACTGTTAGGTCTTCAGTTTCTATGCCATATGTCAGGACAAGATCCAGAGTATGATTAAAGTGGTGGGTGGGCTCCTTTACATTTTGATAGAAGCCAATTGAATCTAATAATAGATTAAATGCAGTGTTGAGGCTGTCACTTTCAGCATCTACATGGATGTTAAAATCACCCACTATAATGATTTTATCTGAACTGAGCACTAAATCAGATAAAAAGTCTGAGAAATCAGACAGAAACTCTGAGTAAGGACCAGGTGGACGGTAGATAATAACAAATAAAACAGGTTTTTTGAATTTCCCAATTAGGGTGGGCAAGAGTCAGGCTTTCAAAGTAATTAAAACTCTGTCTGGGTCTTTGATTAATTACTAAGCTGGAATTGAAGATTGCTGCTACTCCTCCTCCTCGACCTGAGCTTCGAGCATTCTGACAGTTAGTTTAAATGAATCAACACCTCCGAGTCACACTAACATATTAATCCTGCTGTAACCAGGTTTCCGTAAGGCACAATAAATCAATATGTTGATCAATTATTAAATCATTTACTAACAGGGACTTGGAAGAGAGAGAGCTAATGTTTGATAATCCACATTTAATTGTTTTATTCTTTGGTGCAGTTGATGAAGCTATATTATTTATCGGTTTTGAATTTTTATGTTTAAATAGTTTTCTGCTGATTTTAGGTTTGTTTTTTGGTGGTCTGGGAGCAGGCACCATCTCTATGGGGATGGGGTTTTGGGGGGATGGCAGGAGGAGAGAAGCTGCAGAGAGGCGTGTAAGACTGCAACTCTGCTTCCTGGTCTCAACCCTGGGCAGTCAGGTTTTAGGAGGGTTGATAAATTTGGCCAGATTCCTAGAAATGAGAGCTGCTCCATCCAGAGTGGGATGGATGCCGTCTCTCCTAACAAGACCAGATTTTCCCCAGAAACTTTCCCAATTATCAATGAAGCCCACGTCGTTTTTTGGACACCACTCAGACAGCCAGCAATTCAAGGAGAACATGCAGCCTCCAGATAGCAATCTTAAACCTCTGGATGATTTGAAGGTGGTCACAGTTGAGGAACCTGTGGCAATGTTTTTGCCATCCTGTTGTACATTTGGATATATTTAGAAGTTGCTGAAATACTTGGCTATGATGCTGATGATGCAAGTGTGTATGTGAAAGAATTCCAATGCAAAATCAATCAGCTTGTGTAGTATTGAGTCATACACATTTGCCAAGTTAAGTCACACCATGTGTAAGTTTCCCTTCTGCCTTTTTACATGCTGTATTTACTCCCAGATCCCGGATGAACATTCAGTACATCATGGGAAGCTTGGAAGACTGGTTTCTGGTAACTTGTATCAATATAGTTGTTGCCTTTTAGGAAGTTTGTGATCCTTGCCAGAACTGCAAAAAACATTGTCTCCGTCACATTTAACAGTGCAATGCTTCTGAACTGGTTGATGGTGGTGGAATTCTCCTCTTTAAGGATAAAATCCTCATAGTACCTGTTGCCATATGGCAGGGATGGATTAGTTTGTTTCCATGCAACTCTTATGAGGTTCCAAAAGATTTTCGTTACTTGCGAGCAGTTCTTAAACAGCTTGTAGAGAAGTCCATTTGGTCCTGGTGCTGAGGATGATCTGGCCTTTCTGATGGCTTTTTTGACATCACTCAATCTCGGTGGGGTGATGTCGAAGGGGATGCTTGGTGGTTATGGGTACAGCACGTACCCAGGTGAGTCAAGTGATGTCTCTTTGGTTGCGTCTACATACTGGGCCTTAATATAGTATGTCTATGGAGATAATTAGCCTTCCACTTTACTTTTCCTCCAGTAGCTGGTGGGTATACTTGAAGGGATCCTTGAAAAAGTCTAGCCCTGCTTTTTCCTCTGGGGCTGCTTTTCTCCACATATTGTGCAACTGGCGTCTATTGTGTAGGAGCTCCTTGATGTTTCTCCCGTCATCCATTCTGTCTTGGGGCCACAGCCCTCTTGACCACACATTTCAAAATCACTGTCTACACTCCTCATAGATGATGTTACTGATTTTGTGTAGTCTGCACTCAACTGATCCTCACAGGGAATGCTCCAGGAGTATGTTCAGGTGTTCAGTAAGTGTGGGCTGTTTCTGTTAGTCATTTGCTTTTGGATACATGATCTTACTGCAGCTTTCCAGCTTCTTGGGCTGGTTTGTTGGTTGTGAACATGGAGGGGAGTTGATGTTCCAATCACTCTTCCAAAGGACCATCTTATGGTCCTTATCTCTTCTGTTTGTTGCTGTCTAATCCATCTTAGTAGGCCCATCTGCTGTCCTGCCTCTTAGAATGCCTTCATATATTCTGTATTTATGCTATTTATTCCTTATCATGTTTTTAAATCCTTCCTTTTCATATATAAATCATTCACTTGTGGTCTGTATAAAGTAGAACTGCAATGCTTCAGTCTGAATTCCTCGTTATTGCAGCTTCACAGACCCCACTTTGACCCCTTTTCTCAGAACAACCTGTTTTGGTGCGTCTCTTTAAATGTGAATGAGACATTTCATGTCCCGCCCCCCTCCAGGTCGCAGAGCGTTCCACTCCACCCCTTCAGCCATTTTTGTAGTTTGATAGCAGTGATGCGATTAGCTACCGGCAGAGAAACTTTTTATTCACAATATGAATGAAGTAAACAAAGCCTGGACACAGGAGTTAGCTAACGGCAGCATCAAGAACGTCACTGAATCCAAGACAAAAATGGCAAACACAAAGCCAAATAATGTTATTCAAAGTATGCAGTACAGTTTTATCCTCAAGGAGCTAAATGCTAGCACACAGCACCAACAGCAGAAGGCACAATGCTACTACTATCAAAACAATGACCAGGACGTCATATTAACACACAAAATTCACGTCTAAAATAAAGGATTTTGCCATGTTTATTTGGAGCTTACCGCTTTGCTGTGTCCATTGTTTCTGTAGAGAGAAGGAACTGACCCCTCAATCAGATGGAGTTTTTCAGCAAATCCCTCTTTATACTTCCAGAGGTTGCTGAAACACTCGTCCTTGAAGTGCTTAGCGCAAACACAGAGGTTTTTCCCCACTGATGTAGGTACATTTCCCAGAGAGTGTCCACCTGTTCACTGGAGGAGCTCCAGGGGAGAGCTGTGATAAATTTTAGCATTTCGAAGAGGCTCAAATGCCGGGCGGTGATGTAAGGAATCGTGTCGGTTAGTACACCCAACAACCACACATTTTGAATTACCTACGTGCAACTTCGACATAACAAAACTGGACTACAAAATCACTGTACGGGAAAAACAAACAAACGGCGGATTCACTAGATTGGTCAGCCGGATGTCCATGCCCTTGTTTAGCAGTTCCACAGCAAATACCGTGACGTCAGAGGACAGAAAACGTAACAACGACTAGAGAAACGTGAGCATCCTTTAAAACATGACCCAAAAAGAATATAAAGACATCTATGCAGCACCAGAACAGAATGCATTTAAATTTCCTGCACTGCTACACTCAAAGTACACAACAAAACTTATTTAAGGGCTAAAAAAGTGGATTTTGCATGAAACGTGTCCTTTAAATTAATAAGATATATAGACAAGATATAACAAATGAAACGTACAGTTTTGAAAATGTCCTCTTTTGGGTTTTTTCCTTTTTTTCCCCCTAGAGCAAAGCTGGAGAAGGCTGTAAATCAACGGCTGATGGATTCACCAATCCAAGCAACTCGTTCAGCAGGTGATTTCATACACTCACTGTTATTGGACCTCATACGTTTTTCTGGAATGTTTTATTAACTGCTAATAAAAGGTAATTTTCCAACACCCAGTGAAATGAGCCATCTACGATATGGTTTTTTCCCCTTTGATTTTGAATCACATTATAATTGACAGTGACTGATAACTGGTTGTGCTAGTTTTTTTCTTGACAGTTAAGGTGACTGTAGTCAAGGATTTAGTAATATCAGACACTAAGATTAGTCTGTATAGGCCAGAAATGCTATTACTTCTCACACTAGTTAACTCAGACTGGGGTAACAAGGAAATCTACATCTTCTGAACTACTGTAATTAGATGGATTGATTATTAAACTTGTTATTTCAAGGAGTCAATTTTTATTTTCATATGTTTATTTTTAGAAAAAGTTGAACTCCTCATTTCAATTTTTTAAATTTATTTCCTCAGAAAAGTGGGTTGCCAAAATCAGGCCAGAGTTTGTGAAGAGGGTGACAGCAGAAAATCTTGTACAGCTCCTTGAGGCCCTTGAAACCGAGAATGTCTTGAATGAATTGGAGAAAGAATGGATACTGGAGAAGAACCAAACCAGAGCAGATAAGGCACGCTGCATCATTGACACGGTGAAGAAAAAAGGAGACAAAGCCTGCAGGATAATGATCCGTCATCTTCATATCATAGATCCTACACTGTCCTGTCAGCTAGGTTTGTCCTCTGCTCAGATAGGTGAGAACAAATATTTCTGTAATGATGACATCATTGCACAGTTTGTTTGAGCTGTGAGAGAATACTACAATGTATTCTACTGTATATGCAAGATTTGTTTATTTTGTTTTCTCTTTGGCCAGTTTCCATTTAAATGTATATTAAATATCTTAAATTTCTTAGAAATTACCTCTGGAGAAGGAGTTGGACTGTGCTCCACTCTTGAGTTGCCCTGGGTATTGCAGCTGGTAGTGCAGTCCCCTCTCTTTGTTGCCATCCGACTACACTTCTCTAGTCCAAATGATATTTCAATGACATTGCTGTAGATCCTAGTGGCGTGGATCAGTGAATCAATATCTTGTTCACTTCTGGCATACAGCTTGAGGTCATCCATGAACAGGAGGTGGCTTGTTGATGATGTGGCTGAGGGTGATTCAGGCCTATGCAGAACAGCAGTGGGGAAAGAGCATCTCCTCAGTAAATCCTGCACTTGATTGTGACTTGCGCAGTTGGCTTGAAGTTGGCCTCCAGCATTGTTCTCCACATCCCCATTGAGTTCCTGATGAAGGCTCTTAGGACTCTGTTGATTTTGTATAGTTCTGGACATTCCAGGATCTGTATGTACAGCATTGAGTCATTGACTTTCTTGTAATTAAATTATGGAGTGCACAGACTGATCAGTCTAGCCTTACGATCTTGAGTGACTGCTCAATCTACCTTGCGTTTTGCTCTCCTGGTATCTCTGCTAATTCCTTTCTGGACCTTGCTCATGTATTGAGCCATGTGCCTGCTCATCTTAGCTGAAATGATGCCTGACAGGAGTTTCCATGTTGTACTGAGGCAGGTTATTGTCCGGTAGTTGGATGGACTGGTCCCTTGGGGGTCCTTGGGGATCAGGACCATCCAGCCTTCAGTCAGCCATTCTGGGTGTGTCTTAGCCTGTAGCATCTGGTTCATTTGAGCTGCCAGGGGCTCAATGAATGCAGTCAGTTTCTTCAGCCAGTAAGTGTGAATTATATCATATGTGAATCATAGCTTGTTTTTATATTGTTCCTTGGACTCTGAGAGTACACCATGGAGGGTTCAGTGGAGAACATCTGGTTCGTTCTCCTGGCTTCTATCCCTCTGGTGTACCTCCCCAGGCGGTTTGCCAAAGCTGTGAGTCTTTGCTTGGCAGTCTCTAAGACCTCAGGTATGAACAACTTGTTGTACTTCTTGGGCAATTCTGATATCTAGCTATAATCCTGTAGGAGGGTACTGCTCCTTATGGCTGCTCATCTTATAGCCAAGCATCTCAAGGATCACTATGGCCATGATATAGATCAGCTGATTTGTTTCATTGATGGTTGAAGTGAGGATAATGCTTAGGAGACTTTCAAAGGGTACTTCGTGTTGCCTTGATAGTCAGCTTTGAAGGTCCAAGTTTCCATCTTTCAGGTCAGTTGCTCTGGTATTCAGCATACTATTATTATTGGGGCGTGGGGATGATGATATCTCCCCCCTGACCTGTTGTCCTGGTTTCCTCTTGCTGTAACATTTATGTTATACCTGGTCAATCTTGAGTTGCGATTGCAGTTGCCAGTGAAAGGGGTTACATGTTTAGTAGCATTCCAGCAGTTCCCAATTCTCATCTCAATTGCCCAGTTGCCCATCCATCTAGTTCCAGTAGCCCACTTATCTTTTTTGCCCTGGTTCCTCAACACATGATGCAGACCTTGTTAATCCAAGCAGCATCAGATCTCTTTTTAACTGGGTGGACTGGACGGAGTCCTCTAACGTCAGAGAATCACAATCCTCAACCTGGCTGGGTATGCCAGAGTACTGGAAAGGGGAGTCCATCAAATAGTTGTACCTTGGATTTAGGAGGACCAGTGAAGTTTTTGTTGTGGTTGTGGAACACTTAACCAGCTCATTGTGCTCTAGATCATGAGCTTTGCATAGTGACTAAAAGAATAGGATTTTGGATATAAGTGTAGCGTCCTGGCACTAAAGTGGGATGTATGTTTCTGTGTTAAATTTATGTTGTTGATACATTGTAACTGTAAACCACTTGTCACATTTGTTGGAGACTACACATAAAATCAATGCAGAATTATAAATCCTGCTGGAGCGATTACATTTCTTGGCTGCTTGGGGAAACCTCTGTGTCTTCCTGCAAGAGCTGGTGGAATTGGTGATGGGATATCTTTACTTGGTTTTCTTCCATGACCTGAACGCAGACAAATGGCAGACAATTGAAGGATGGATGACAAAAATACTAATCTGACACTGAATAAACCAGCCACAACATTCACAAAAACCTATACTTTTTTTTTTCCTGTTAGCAACACTTGACAAGTGTCAGCCCAAATTCAAATCTAACCTGAAGAGGAAGTACCACTGTGCTTTTGAGGGGATCGCTAAAGCAGGAAACCCAACCCTTCTGAATCAGATCTACACAGAGCTCTACATCACAGAGGGAGGGGCTGCAGAGGTCAATGATGAACATGAGGTCAGACAGATTGAAACAGCATCCAGGAAAAGACACAGACCAGAAAAAACAATCAGACCAGAAGACATCTTTAAAGGCTCACCTGGAAGAGATGAACCAATCAGAACAGTGCTGACAAAGGGAGTGGCTGGCATTGGGAAAACAGTCTTAACACAGAAGTTCACTCTGGACTGGGCTGAAGACAAAGCCAACCAGGACATCCAGTTCATGTTTCCATTCACTTTCAGAGAGCTGAATGTGCTGAAAGAGGAAAAGTTCAGCTTGGTGGAACTTGTTCATCACTTCTTTACTGAAACCAAAGAAGCAGGAATCTGCAGCTTTGAAGACTTCCAGGTTGTGTTCATCTTTGATGGTCTGGATGAGTGTCGACTTCCTCTGGACTTCCATAAAACCAAAAACCTAAATGACCCTAGAAAGTCCACCTCATTGGATGTGCTGCTGACAAACCTCATCAGGGGGAAGCTGCTTCCCTCTGCTCACCTCTGGATAACCACACGACCTGCAGCAGCCAATCAGATTCCTCCTGAGTGCACTACCATGGTGACAGAGATCAGAGGATTCACTAACTCACAGAAGGAGGAGTACTTCAGGAAGAGATCCAAGGATAAGAAAAAGGCCAGCAGGATCATTTCCCACATCAAGACATCACGAAGCCTCCACATCATGTGCCACATCCCAGTCTTCTGCTGGATCACTGCTACAGTTCTGGAGGATGTGCTGAAAACCAGAAAGAGAGGAGAGCTGCCCAAGACCCTGACTGAGATGTACATCCACTTCCTGGTGGTTCAGGCCAAAGTGAAGAAGGTCAAGTATGATGGAGGAGCTGAGACAGATCCACACTGGAGTCCAGAGAGCAGGAAGATGATTGAGTCTCTGGGAAAACTGGCTTTTGATCAGCTGCAGAAAGGAAACCTGATCTTCTATGAATCAGACCTGACAGAGTGTGGCATCGATATGAGAGCAGCCTCAGTGTACTCAGGAGTGTTCACACAGATCTTTAAAGAGGAGAGAGGGCTGTACCAGGACAAGGTGTTCTGCTTCATCCATCTGAGTGTTCAGGAGTTTCTGGCTGCTCTTCATGTCCATCTGACCTTCATCAACTCTGGAGTCAATCTGCTGGAAGAAAAAAAAACAAGGACACACCTCTACCAGAGTGCTGTGAACAAGGCCTTACAGAGTCCCAATGGACACCTGGACTTGTTTCTTCGTTTCCTCTTGGGTCTTTCACTGCAGTCTAATCAGAAACTTCTACGAGGCCTACTGACACACAGAAAATGTAGCTCACGGACCAATCAGGAAACAGTCCAGTACATCAAGGGGAAGATTGAGGAGAATCCTAGATCAGAGAGAAGCTTCAATCTGTTTTACTGTTTGAATGAACTGAATGATCGTTCTCTTGTGAAGGAGATCCAACATTCCCTGAGATCAGGAAGTCTCTCCACAGATAAACTGTCTCCTGCTCAGTGGTCAGCTCTGGTCTTCATCTTACTGTCATCAGAAAAAGATCTGGATGAGTTTGACCTGAAGAAATTCTCTGCTTCAGGAGAGGGTCTTTTAAGACTTCTGCCAGTGGTCAAAGCCTGCAAGAATGCTCTGTAAGCTATTGTTTAAAGACACTGCCATCTTTATGTCTTTATATTTAAATGATTATGGTCACACTTAGCTTTATTTGCGTAGTATTTTTAAAAGACACAAAGTGCTTCACAGATTGGATAAAACTACACATTAAAGATAAATGTACATGTTCAAACACACAAACATACAGCCTAACATTCATTCCTGTACACATGCTTCATAGACACATTAGAAGAACAACAGCCAAGAATAATGGGGAAAATATTAAGAACAAGCTAAAAATGAGTTTTGAGCAGTTGTTTAAAACAAACCACAGATTGAGCTGAGGAAGGCTGTGACACAATTTCAGAGCTACATCTTCTAAAGCATGATTGTCTCTGATTTTAAAATAAAAATGTGGAACAGTTAGAAGACATGGTCAGATGAATAGACAGGATGAATGTTGATTTTTAGATGTAAGATTCAAAATTCAGATGCAGATCAAAAATAATACCAAGTTTTCTGGCAAATGATTTCATAGTATCTGCAAGCAGACTGAATGAAGTGTGTGTCAGATAAGTGTGATGCAAACCATTTGAGAGCTTGTCATTACTTTCCCTTCAGACTGAGTGTCTGTAATCTCTCAGAGGGAAGCTGTGAAGTCCTGTTGTCAGTTCTCAGCTCCCGGTCCTCAAGTCTGAGAGAGCTGGACCTGAGTAATAATGACCTGCAGGATTCAGGTTTGAAGCTCCTGTCTTCTGGACTGAAGAGTCTACACTGTAAAGTCAACACTCTAAAGTAAGAGTTTATCAGCTTGTTTAAATTATCCATCTATTTTTACTTAAATGAACTTTTATTCATAGTAACAATAGTACTGTTGTACGAGGGAAGAGCCCACTGTGCCAGTACTAATTACTCTAATCTTCAAAGTGATGCATGTTTTACTTTTTTGCCACTGCAACCTGAAACCTTTCAATGACATCAACCCCAAAGAAAAGAACACTCAAGCCTTGTTCTTGCTGAGCTTATTAAAAAATTGCAAATCAACTAACCTACTGATTTGAATTACATTTTTATAAATGCTCTCTCTCTCTCTCTCTCTCTCTCTCTCTCTCTCTCTCTCTCTCTCTCTTATATATATATATATATATATATATATATATATATATATATATATATATATATATACACACACACACAAACACACACTAAAGGGAACACTCCAATACACATCCTAGATCTGAATGAATGAAATATTCTCATTGAATACTTTGTTCTGTACAAAGTTGAATGTGCTGACAACAACATCACATAAAAATCATCAATGGAAATCAAATTTATTAACCAATGGAGGCCTGGATTTGGAGTCACACACAAAATTAAAGGTTAAAAACACACTACAGGCTGATCCAACTTTGATGTAATGTCCTTAAAACAAGTCCAAATGAGGCTCAGTATTGTGTGTGGCCTCCACGTGCCTGTATGACCTCCCTACAACGCCTGGGCATGCTCCTGATGAGGTGGCGGATGGTCTCCTGAGGGATCTCCTCCCAGACCTGGACTAAAGCATCCGCCAAGTCCTGGACAGTCTGTGGTGCAACGTGACTTTGGTGGATGGAGCGAGACATGATGTCCCAGATGTGCTCAATCAGATTCAGGTCTGGGGAACGGGCGGGCCAGTCCATAGCTTCAATGCCTTCATCTTGCAGGAACTGCTGACACACTCCAGCCACATGAGGTCTAGCATTGTCCTGCATTAGGAGGAACCCAGGGCCAACTGCACCAGCATATGGTCTCACAAGGGGTCTGAGGATCTCATCTCGGTACCTAATGGCAGTCATGCTACGTCTGGCGAGCACAGAAATGCCACCCCACACCATTACTGACCCACTGCCAAACCGGTCATGCTGAAGGATGTTGCAGGCAGCAGATCGCTCTCCACGGCGTCTCCAGACTCTGTCACGTCTGTCACATGTGCTCAGTGTGAACCTGCTTTCATCTGTGAAGAGCACAGGGCACAAGTGGCAAATTTGCCAATCCTGGTGTTCTCTGGCAAATGCCAAGCATCCTGCATGGTGTTGGGCTGTGAGCACAACCCCCATCTGTGGACGTCGGGCCCTCATACCATCCTCATGGAGTCGGTTTCTAACCGTTTGTGCAGACACATGCACATTTGTGGCCTGCTGGAGGTCATTTTGCAGGGCTCTGGCAGTGCTCCTCCTGTTCCTCCTTGCACAAAGGCGGAGGTAGCGGTCCTGCTGCTGGGTTGTTGCCCTCCTACGGCCTCCTCCACATCTCCTGGTGTACTGGCCTGTCTCCTGGTAGCGCCTCCAGCCTCTGGACACTATGCTGACAGACACAGCAAACCTTCTTGCCACAGCTCGCATTGATGTGCCATCCTGGATGAGCTGCACTACCTGAGCCACTTGTGTGGGCTGTAGAGTCCGTCTCATGCTACCACGAGTGTGAAAGCACCACCAACATTCAAAAGTGACCAAAACATCATCCAGAAAGCATAGGTACTGAGAAGTGGTCTGTGGTCCCCACCTGCAGAACCACTCCTTTATTGAGTGTGTCTTGCTAATTGCCAATAATTTCCACCTGTTGTCTATTCCATTTGCACAACAGCATGTGAAATTGATTGTCAATCAGTGTTGCTTCTTAAGTGGACAGTTTCATTTCACAGAAGTTTGATTTACTTGGAGTTATATTGTGTTGTTTAAGTGTTCCCTTTATTTTTTTGAGCAGTACACACACACACATATATATGCTTTCAAATAGCTTAACATCATCAAGGTTGCAGCAAAAGGAATAAGGATAAAATGGACCTATGCAGAATAACAAAACATGTATACAATCATGAGTTCTATGCATTCAATTCTACTGCATTTCTACTGCATTCGTATAGTTACATATTTATGCTACAAGCCACATTCAGACAAAAATAAAGCATGTCTTGTATTTTAGCTATAGTTAGTACTTCCAGTAGGTATGCCTACATGGATCTCAAATGGCACTGGATGCAGTGTAGGATGCTTTTGTCACATTATTGTGAACTCTTACCAGGAATATGTCTTGCATCTGATGCGTTACATGTGTGCACAATACAATAAAAATGTGATGATGAAGACATGATGGCAAAAAAAGTGACACAATCAGTTAACAATCAGAATGTGGAAACAGAATGAAGATTACTACCCTAACAGTGTCTGTCATGTGTTGCTTTGTGCATCTACAGACTGTCAGGTTGTCTGATCACATTGGAAGGCTGTACTTCTCTGGCCTCAGCTCTGAGCTCCAAAACCTCTTATCTGAGAGAGCTGGACCTGAGTTATAACCATCCAGGAGAGGCAGGGATAAGGCTGCTGAGGCACCTTAGACTGGAAACTCTCAGGTATGCAGAGGCCTGTTGCACACACAGACAGTGTCTGAAGGAGGAAGGAATGCTGTCAACCTTTCTAAATTGGCTGTAGGTGTAGGTGTGATAGTCTTTTTTTTTGACTCTCTGCATTAGTCCTGTATATGACTGGTTTGACCAGGGTATGTCACATCCTCTCACTCTCTGACAGCCCTAAATTCAATAAGCAGTTAAGAAAAGAAATATGATATTTGTTGTTACTATTCTTCACTTACAAATGGAGATCAAACATCTCCTACATGTGATTTTTGTTACTGAAAAGAAATATAATGTAACATCCATGTGTGCATGCTGAAAGAGACTGTGCTGGTCTGACCCCCCTCCTCCTTTCAGGGCGGAGCCTGCTGGAGTCCGATGGCTGATCCCAGGTCTGAGGAAGTGTAAGTGTGTTTTTAATGTGATTGATGAAAACAAAGCAGCACACATTCAACTATCTTCAAACTGTCACATCACTCATTCACATCTCTGATGTCAGGAGTCATCATCTGCATCAAGTGCAGAGGTGGGAAGTAACGAAGTACAAATACTTCGTTAGTGTACTTAGGTAGATTTTTTTTTGGGTATCTGTACTTTACTTGAGTATTTATTTTTCTGACTACTTTTTACTTTTACTCCCTACATTTTTACACAAGTATCTGTACTTTCTACTTCTTACATTTTCAAAACGAGCTCGTTACTTTAGGTTGAATAACGTGTTTGCATTTGCACCATCAAAGATCAAACAGTCTGAGCCTAAACGGAGGAATAATAACATATAAGAGACAATCGTACTTGCTAATCCTCCATCACCGGGGTTTATTGTATCCAAAGACATTAAAGAGGCAAAAGTGCATAATTAATCTGTCATTTATAGCGCTATGATCAGGGGTTACAGTGGACCAGACCATAATCTAGCTAGCACTACAGAAGAGGAGTGAGCATAAAGAGAGTAATGTGTGGCAGGTAATTTTAAATGCAATGTTTCTAAATGCTCAACAAATATCAATACAAAACATGTGAGCAGTTTGTCACACAGCATGTCTGTTAGCTAAAAGAACAGCTGCTGTACTTCCAGGGAGAGCAAAGAATGAGCGATAACTTCAGTCAGATGGAGAAAGGTGTAAGAAAGAGGAAGGAGAGAGCAGCAGCAGGTCAGCTGATCTTAGGGTTCCTCCACCTTCTGAATCCTGCTGGGACCCCTGAGTATCCTCATGTTGGTGTTTAGGTGGAGGCACAGCCACCTTCTACTATGGAGGACACAGAGACTGGAGCTGTGTTTAAATTCCCTTTGACAGTTTGTGTCCTACAGAACAGATTGAAGCTGAGTGCATTCATTAGGATTAAAGTTTAGCTTGGAATAACGTTTCTATTCTGATGGATTATTTTAGATTATTACAATAATACATAATGAGCTTCAGTCAGCTTTACAGAAAAATAGCAGGTAGAAATGTTCTCCAAAGAACTACTTTTACTTTCTTATTTTGAGTACATTTCAGAGCCTGTACTTTTTTACTTAAGTAAAGAAGTTAAACCAGTACTTCAACTTTTACCAGAGTAGTTTTTAATACAAGTACTTGTACGTCTACTTAAGTACAGAATGTCAGTACTTTTCCACCTCTGTCAAAGTGTCAATCAATGAACAGATGATGGATCAATAACTGCAGCTGGATTGTGTTTGTTCTCTCCATCAGATTCCTGTCAACTCACAATCGACACAAACACAGTGAACAGAAGACTCAAACTGTCTGACAACAACAGGAAGGTGACACATGTGGAGAAGGTTCAGTCATATCCTGATCATCCAGACAGGTTTGATCAGTGTCCTCAGCTGCTGTGTAGAGATGGTCTGACTGGTCGCTGTTACTGGGAGGTCGAGTGGAGAGGAGACATTGAACTATCAGTGAGTTACAGAAGAATCAGCAGGAAAGGCCATGTAACAGAATGTGGGTTTGGCTCAAATGATCAGTCCTGGAGTCTGAGGTGTTCTTATATTAATGGTTTCTCTGTGTGGCACAATAACAGACACACACCCATCATCTCCTCCTCCTCCTCCTCCTCGGTCTCTAACAGAGTAGCAGTGTATGTGGACTGTCCTGCTGGCACTCTGACCTTCTACAGAGTCTCCTCTGACACTCTGATCCACCTCCACACCTTCAGCACCACATTCACTGAACCTCTTTATGCTGGATTGAAGTTAAGGTCCAGCCCTGCTTCCTCTGTTTCTCTGTGCTGAGTTTAGTAGGCAAACTCTCTTTCTTTGTTTTTGTCTTTTTCCACTCAAAGCATCACGGTGAATATCAGGATGTTGTGTTTCTCTGAAGCTCAGTTCAGCTGAGATGATTCAGTTCATTTCAGCTTTTTAGAAAATAAATAGTTTTTGATATGTGTTATATAAAATTATTATGTTTTTTGTTCCCTGATGGCCAAGATTTGGGAGAGCAATCTAATAAAAATGAAAAAAAGTTATTTTGCTTATTACTTTACTTTACTTATGATGACTTATGTACCAGGTTCACATTCATTTATTAATCTTTAACAATTAGTCATGTAACAACAGACATAAAACAGCACTGACTGCAGCCTTCCTTGCACCAGCAGTGCTGTGGGAAGCAGTGGTGCAGCGCCCCCTATCGCCAAAGTCAGGCACTGCAGCACGTCCTGACAAAGTTAAATAAAAATGTTAAACACTTCAAGCAATATTCTTTGTGTAAGAAATTGGTTATTAAGGAAATCATGATGAATAAGTAGCACAAAATAATATTTTATTTGTTCTTTATGGAATGCCAAGCATTGTGATCAAATCTTTTTCCACCCCAGAGTGAAAAGGCACCCCTTTGGTATTATATTTGTGGACCATATGACGGAAACGCTTTCTCACTCTGAGCAGTTTAGCAAAGTCATTCATCTGTGACTTGCTTCAAAGGGATTGTTGAGCCTGGTAAAATATTTCTGCCTGTGTCAAACGGAGCTCATAGGTGGATGACTGCCTATTTTTTCTGGTTTCACAGTGAATTTGCTCATCCCTCTCTCTCTCTGTGTGAGTGTGTGTTGTGTAGTTGTACGCTTATATTAATTTGAGGTATTAGAACGTGACAGTAAAAATGAAATGTCTTCTAAAATAGTCAATGCTGAATTGTTAAATAAAAATGTTAAATAAAATAAAATAAAAATGTGTCAAGAGTACCTGTTATTAACCCTTTGAACATCATTACCAAAGATACTTTTTATGATGTTTGTGAAATGTATTGTTTTGCTTCATTTTATCATGTAACATCTGATACTTGAAGGCTGTAAATGAAGCAGCACTGTGGTGGTTTCCTCAGTGCTCTCCTTAATGCTGGTGTTGCAGGTCCCAGCTGACACAGGGACTCCGGTAACAAACAGAGTCTGTAAAGCAGTTGTAGAGTGGGAGAGTAAGCAGCACACCGACACTCGTGTCTGTCTGCAGACTGCGTATAAACGTGAGCAGGAAGTTGCACCAGTTCATGCAGCCGGGACTGAGAGGTGCCCAAAGGTTCCGCTCCTCCACATTATCACTTTAACACGACTACTTATGCAAAGTAAACAATCATCAACTCAATACTCATGCAGGATATAAAGGAACACTTATTAAGTGACATTTAAAACTGCAACTTTTAAACACTAATGTGGTTACACCATTTAGATGGACCACACTTGGTTAAAGAATTAAAGTTTATTTGATACATTTGTGCATCTGATTATAGAACCTAGTGACGGCCGGCATGAGAGAGATTATTTAACTGTGAAATTAGGATTAATGGTCACAGTCAGCTGATGCGATCTCATCAGAATGAAGTGTATTTTAGTTGCATCCAGCAGTTGGCGGTCATGCTCCCGTTTCTAACGGCCAGAGAAGAAGGTGGCTGTATTTCGCCGTGTGACGGTAAAATGCTTCAAACATCTGCCAGTTTTCCTCTTCCAGACTTTCCTCCCGCTGTCAGAGCAGCTTTGCTTCCGCTTTCTTCGGAGTAGCAGCAGCAGGAAGCCGCCGCTCGGCTCTCACACTGACTTTGGTAACTTTACGCACGGCGGAGCTTTAACTGCCGTTATGTGGAGAAACAGACGGTCACCGTAAATACCGTCTACATCTGTAATGTGAGGAAGCGCGGAGTACACTGGAGAAAAGAAAGAAGTAGTTACTTTAAATGATAACTTCCACCCATCCGTGTAAAAGTACCTACGCGTCGGTTTGCTTTAGGATTATAATCAAATGCTTGAATAATGTGTTCAGGTCAGGGCAAACCTGCGATTATAGCGTCACAACAAACTTCCTGCGCAGAAAATCGGTTTTAAACGCTGTTTTTGGAGGAACGGAGCCAGGGAAGCTGAAAGCTGGGAACGGAAATATTGTTGGCTGCTGGCCTCATGGCGTAAAAGTTTCCCTTTCAAGGGGTGAATATTTAAATAAATCACGCAAATGTAAGTCCGTGGACCACAATTTACTGCAAATTCATGTCCGCTGACCCTTCGTGTTAAAAAGTGATTTCCGGTGTTTGTATGCGTTTTTCTTATATCTGATATCCGTGTTTGTTAGTGATCAGGCCCCATAAACAGAATTTACTAACGGGGTTTATTTCAAATGAAGAAATGAGCTGTTCTGCAGGTATCCCCATGATTCTGCATTATTGTATCTACCCAGCTGTGTGTCCTATAAGAGCTGAACATTAATTTCAGACAAACAATTTGTTGTGAGGAGGTGGATATGAGCAGGAGACCTGCTCTTTTTTGGCACAGAATGACTCGATAGAATTGAGATATGTTTGGTATTTAATGTTCATGTAAGCAGACTGTTACCGGAGGGAAGATTATCTTATGCCCGGGAGGGGCATGCAGATGGGGACGAGAGGGTCAGGGCATTGTGGAGCTAGATGCCAGCACCCAACCAAAACAGTTCGCTGATAATGATGGATGTTTGTCAGCGGCCGTGGTACACCAGATCCAGCCCACACAAATCACAGAGAGGGCTCAGGGGAAGAGCATCCATCACACATTGTCCCGGACAGATATGATTACCAGCCTCAAGGCCGGCTTGGGAGGCGAATTCCTGATAATGCAGATGTTGTTTTGGAACAGGCTGCTTGTCTGGACCCTAAAGTCAGCAGATGCTCCCTGAAACACAGACAGTGTGACTAACATGTGTCAGTGTCTGTCTGTGTGTGTGTGTGCTGGGCTGATGTGTGTTTCCTCTGCAGGTGAAGGTAGAAAGTGTGTGTGAGCTGGTGTGAATTCAGCAGCATGGATCAGTGTGAGGACAGAGAGGAGGGAGTCCCTCCCTCTAAAACCACTCTGTGTGGGGAACATGAGAGCCAGGCCAAAGGTCAGAGGTGAGAGGACCATCTCTAACTGTCCATGACTCTTCTCCATGTCACAGCTCAGCACTCACATCACTGCTGCATCTTTATTCACAGGAACCAACCTGAACCTGAACCTGGACCTGGACCTGAACCTGAGCCCAGCTGTGTGTCCTTAAAGAGCGATGCTTCAGTTGAACGCCACATTGATTTTAGAGGAAAACAATCTTCTGCTGCAGGAGGGTAAACATGAACATTATTTTTTTGTTTGTTTTTTTACTTACAAAATCAAAGAACCTGAGCGTCTCCTCAGTTGAACGTCACATTAATTTTAGTAGAGAGCCACATGAGAGCAAGCCTAAAGCTCAGAGGTGAGATGGCCTTGTTTAACCGTCATAAACTCTGTGACCTCCATGGCACAGCGCAGCACTCACATCACTGCACCTTCATTATTTACAGGAAAAAACGTAGAACTCGACATAAAGGTGGGCCCGACCCCAGTCCTGACCCCAGCTGTGTGTCCTTGAAGAGCGTCGCCTCAGCTGAACGTGTCATTGAATTTAGAGGACAACAACCCTCTGCTGCAGAGAGGTAAACGTGAACTTTGCTCCGGAGCTTGAAATCTGTTTTGGCTCCAAAGAGAGAAATCACAGCACTTTTTAAACAGTGTCGCTCATAATATCTAACAAAGCTCAGCCAGTTTCTCAGGTTTGAATCCTCTGTGGAATCTGGATTTTTCAACATGAGCACAGGAGAGTTTTTACCAGTGAAAGTTAAAGAAGATAAAACTTAAAGCAGGAGGAAATGTTTCCTGCTCATGACAGAGTTTAATAGTGTAGTAAGAGTTTAAAATGAAGGCTACATTCACACTGCAGCCTGAAGTGACCCAATGCTTTTATATATTTATATATATATATATATATATATATATATATATATATATATATATATATATATATATATATATATAATATTGCATGGTCGTTCACATTTCCAAATATATGACTTGGATGTGCTCGGTGTGTGAACTGCAAACAAACCTAAAAGTGTCCTGCATGCGCAGTAGAGGACGCAATAACGTCACACGTAGCGAGCGTGCTCAGTGTTTGCGGAAATACTTTTTTTTGTTTGTTTTTTTCCCTGCTTCCACGTAGCAGGACACCGTTAAGTTTGTCAATGATGTGCGGGTCGGATGAAGAGATCGGATATGTCAGATTTAGGACCACATATTCACGTGGCCTGGGCCGCATTTGAAACAAATCAGATCTGTGTTGTTCAGACTGTCATGAAAAGTTCGGATAGGCAGGCCAGCTCCTTGTCTCTTGCATACAGAGATTTCTCCAGATTCTCAGAATCCTTAGATGATATTCTCGATCAGAGGTAGCCAACTCCAGGCCTCGAGAGCTACTGTCCTGCAGCTTTTAGATGTGTCCCTGATCCAACACACCTGAATCAAATACCTGACCATTACTTTTCCTGTCATGATCCTGTGCCGCTGGCCCAGGGTGTTAGTTCCTTTTTGTATAGCTCTGTTTTTGTAGTATTTTTCAGGTTTTGTGTCATAGTTTTTTTTCACTGTGTAGGTTCTCAGTTTGTTGTAGTTTTGTATTCTGACTTTGGATTTTCCTCGGTCCTTGGTCTTCCCTGTGTCTTGACCCCTTTTCATGTACCGTGGTTTCCTTGTGTTTGGGTTCCCTCTGTGGTAAGTCCATATGCATCTTGTTTGGTCATGTCCTGTTTTAGTTTTAGTTTTGCTACCTCTGCGTTAGTTTCATCGGTTTCACCTGTTCCCTGTTGTTTCCACCTGCTCTGATTACCTAGTGTGTGTCTTTCAGCCCGCAGTTTTTCCTCTGCTCTTGGTTGTGATGTCGTCTGTGTTTTCCCGCCTGGTGTGTGCATGTCCTCGTTTGTTTTCCGAGTGTGTCATATGAAAGTAGCTGTTTCCCCTTGGATTTTGATATTTTGTATCCTGGACTTTAAGAGCGTCAGCAATAAAACCCCCTTAAAAACTTTAGCTTTGCCTCATACGTCTTCCACTTAGGCCCCACAGCCTCACCGTGACATTTCCAGCTTTTTGTTGCCCCGTCACACCTTTTTTGGTACGTTTGTCATAGTTCTGGGTCTTAGAGCCGGTGCTTTTTAATGAATTCTTGTCTATTATTTCTGTCTGGTCCCTAGTTTGTCTTAAATGTTATATTTTTATGTTTCTTCTTTATATCTTGAGCCTTTAGTCTTCAGTTAATGTTTATTTTTACCAGTTGTCTTGGTAGAGTGTATAATACACAGCTTGTTATTGATTTTTTAATTTTTTTTTAGCCTTGCATAACCACCAATAAACGTGTGCTTTATGTTTAACCCTGCCTGCCTGTGGATTCTGCTTTAATATCTCTTTGCCTGCTTATTACGACAGTGTTGCTGCCATCAAATTCAACATGAGCTGAGATTTCTCTTAAAATGTTACATGTTCTCTGTATTAACTTCTGAAATGTTTTCTATTTTGAATAAAATACAGGTTTATGAGATTTCCAAATCATTGAATTCTGTTTTTATCTTTTGCACAGCATCCAGACTTTTTGAATTGGTCTTGTAAAGACTTCTAGAGTTTAAAAACTAAAACCAGATCTTCCAAGCTCAGTACAGATTTCAGTGGCCTGTGCTATGAAGCAGGATTTTGGTATTGCCATAGTAACTTATCCTATTCAGTGTTAAATAACAATATTATTCAGAACTCAGCATTCACACCATTCCACCTTCACTCAGAAGCTCTCCATGGTGTTTTTAAGATTTGAACCCGAGCCTGAACCCAGCTGTGTGTCCTTGAAGAGTGTTGCCTCAGTTGAACACGTCATTGATTTTAACAGAGGGCCACATGAGAGCCAGACCAAAGCTCAGAGGTGAGAGGACCATCTCTAACTGTCCACGACTCTTCTCCATGTCACAGATAAGCACTCACATCACTGCTGCATCATTATTCACAGGAAAGAAAATGGACCAAAACGTAAACCTGGACCTGGACCCAGCAACGTGTCCTGTAAGAGTGTTGCCTCTATTGAATGGCCCGTTAATTTTAAAGGACAACAACCATCTGCTGCAGAGGAGTAAACTTGAACTATGAACATGGATAAGAAACATTTGCCAACGTATGAAACTGAATGGAGCCAATACTTGAATTTTTTTTCTTTTTTACAGAATCAAGAGCTCAGATGTTCCTACTGGTCAGGCTGTCCAGCAGGATAAAACACACCTTGACTCCATATTTATGGTCTGTATATGTACAAATACTTTTGGTTTTCTTTTCAAGATTTCAATTCATAAATTAAGCAGCACAAGTTGTCTAAGCAGTTTGTGCTTTTTGCTATGCACAAAGATTAAGAAATAAAAGGTATGATATCATTGAGCTCCTTGTGGAACTAGTACAAAACTCATGTAAGGAGTAAAAGCAAACTAACTTGGATTAAAATTAGGAGAAAAATTTGGAGTTTGTGTTTGAAGTTAAGCTAATGTTAGTTAATATTAGCAGGAAGAAAGCCAGTTTTATCGATTGAAGACTCGGTCTGGGGTACCAGGAATTTAACCAACATCTGGCTTTCTTCTAGCTAATGTATTGCCCTTTTTATTGCTTATGTGGACAAATTGCAAGGTATCTTATGTAACAAAAGGCATACATTGTATACTGCCTTATTACATACTGCCGTAATGTAAAAGGGCAAAACAAAAAAGAAGAGTCTGATTGGGGCATTCATTTAATACTCTGTTCCAGCTGCTGGAGGAAAACATCATCACTTTTGTGAAGAATGAACTGAGAAAGACCCAGAAGGTTCTGAGTCCAGATTACATAAAGAGTCAGGGGACAGTTGAGGGGGTGTTGCAGGGTCAGAATGAGAAGGAGAGAAAGAGCAGCAGTGAGGCATTTCTGAAGATCACAGTGTACTTCCTGAGAATAATGAAGCAGGAAGACCTGGCTCAACGTCTGGAGAGCAGTAAGTGAATTTCTTAATTCAAAAAGTAGTAGAATGGTGACTTTATTTTTTTTATATATACAAAATAGTTATCTATTCTTTTAGGATTCCCCAACATGTGCCAGAATAAACTTAAATCCTCCCTGAAGAAGAAGTTCCAGTGTGTGTTTGAGGGCATTGCTAAAGCAGGAAACCCAACCCTTCTGAATCAGATCTACACAGAGCTCTACATCACAGAGGGAGGGGCTGCAGAGGTCAATGAGGAACATGAGGTCAGACAGATTGAAACAGCATCCAGGAAACCAGACAGACCAGAAACAACAATCAGACAAGAAGACATCTTTAAAGGCTCACCTGGAAGAGATGAACCAATCAGAACAGTGCTGACAAAGGGAGTGGCTGGCATTGGGAAAACAGTCTTAACACAGAAGTTCACTCTGGACTGGGCTGAAGACAAAGCCAACCAGGACATCCAGTTCATGTTTCCATTCACTTTCAGAGAGCTGAATGTGCTGAAAGAGAAAAAGTTCAGCTTGGTGGAACTTGTTCATCACTTCTTTACTGAAACCAAAGAAGCAGGAATCTGCAGCTTTGAAGACTTCCAGGTTGTGTTCATCTTTGATGGTCTGGATGAGTGTCGACTTCCTCTGGACTTCCACAACACTGAGATCCTGACTGATGTTACAGAGTCCACCTCAGTGGATGTGCTGCTGACAAACCTCATCAGGGGGAACCTGCTTCCCTCTGCTCACCTCTGGATAACCACACGACCTGCAGCAGCCAATCAGATCCCTCCTCAGTGTGTTGACATGGTGACAGAGATCAGAGGATTCACTAACTCACAGAAGGAGGAGTACTTCAGGAAGAGATCCAGAGGATAAGAAAAAGGCCAGCAGGATCATTTCCCACATCAAGACATCACGAAGCCTCCACATCATGTGCCACATCCCAGTCTTCTGCTGGATCACTGCTACAGTTCTGGAGGATGAGCTGAAAACCAGAAAGAGAGGAGAGCTGCCCAAGACCCTGACTGAGATGTACATCCACTTCCTGGTGGTTCAGGCTAAAGTGAAGAAGGTCAAGTATGATGGAGGAGCTGAGACAGATCCACACTGGAGTCCAGAGAGCAGGAAGATGATTGAGTCTCTGGGAAAACTGGCTTTTGATCAGCTGCAGAAAGGAAACCTGATCTTCTATGAATCAGACCTGACAGAGTGTGGCATCGATATGAGAGCAGCCTCAGTGTACTCAGGAGTGTTCACACAGATCTTTAAAGAGGAGAGAGGGCTGTACCAGGACAAGGTGTTCTGCTTCATCCATCTGAGTGTTCAGGAGTTTCTGGCTGCTCTTCATGTCCATCTGACCTTCATCAACTCTGGAGTCAATCTGCTGGAAGAACAACAAACAACCTCCCAGACAGAGCAACACCTCTACCAGAGTGCTGTGAACAAGGCCTTACAGAGTCCAAATGGACACCTGGACTTGTTCCTCCGCTTCCTTCTTGGTCTGTCACTCAAGGCCAATCAGACTCTCCTAAAAGGTCTTCTGACACAGACAGGAAGTAGCTCACAGACCAATCAGGAAACTGTCCGATACATCAAAGAGAAGCTCAATGAGAATCTGTCTGCAGAGAAAAGCATCAACCTGTTCCACTGTCTGAATGAACTGAATGATGGTTCTCTAGTGGAGGAGATTCAAAAATCCCTGAGATCAAGAAGACTCTCCACAGATAAACTGTCTCCTGCTCAGTGGTCAGCTCTGGTCTTCATCTTACTGTCATCAGAAGAAGATCTGGATGTGTTTGACCTGAAGAAATACTCTGCTTCAGAGGAGGCTCTGCTGAGGCTGCTGCCAGTGGTCAAAGCCTCCAACAAAGCTCTGTAAGTAAATGGTCTGTTTCTTTTAAAATTCATTTAAAATTCTGCTTTCTCAATAATAGTGGAGATAGATTAACAACTTAATGCCTGTTTTCATATTCTCTTATTTTTTCACATTTTTCCAGACTGAATATCTGTAACCTCTCATGGAGAAGCTGTGAGGCTTTGTCCTCAGTTCTCAGCTCCCAGTCCTCCAATCTTAGAGAGCTGGACCTGAGTAACAACAACCTGCAGGATTCAGGAGGAAAGCTGCTGGCTTCAGGACTCGAGAGTCCACACTGTAAACTGGAATCTCTCAGGTGAGGATTCATAAATTCAATTTCAATTCTATTCAATTTAATTTTATTTATATAGTGCCTAATCAGAACAGTTGCCTCAAGGCGCTTTGTATTGTGGGTAAAGACCCTATAATAACACAGAGAAAACCCAAAAGCTGCTTTACGGGAGGGACTCAGACTTGGCCCGGAATAATCTACCGGAATAAACCTGTGCTGCTGTTACACCAGCTTTCAAATAAATGAACAGTCACAGCGGGAACGCTGCTTACTGTGAGCGTTACTTTTTTTTAAATTAGTGTGTATAACTGCTCCCAAAGGTTTTCGTTTGGTGCAGAATAAAGCCACGCTCCATCTGATGTTAACCAGCTTTTATTCTCCTCTTTGTCACACAGCAAATCTTCAAGCGTCTTGAAAAACTATATTAAATGCACAATATAAACACGTGTTAGTTAATTAACATTTATAACCAAAATAAAGCTTACATCCGAAGTAAATACATAAACATACCATGTGCGCCTTCTGCCCAAACATTTAGGTGATGTTATTGTCCGTATCATCTGTTCTTTTTATTTTCAAGCTTAAATCCAAACTAACTTATTCCGGGTGTTGTCAGTAGCCTTGGACAGCGTTCATCAATCTGTGGTTGCTGCATAATCACATCTCGATTCAATTCAATTTTATTTATATAGCGCCAAATCACAACAAAGTCACCTCAAGGCGCTTTGTATTGTGGGTAAAGACCCTACAATAACACAGAGAAAACCCAACAGTCAAAACGACCCCCTATGAGCAAGCACTTGGCGACAGTGGGAAAGAAAAACTCCCTTTTAACAGGAAGAAACCTCCAGCAAGACTAGGCTCAGGGAGGGGCAGTCATCTGCTGCGACCGGTTGGGGCTGAGGGGAGAGAGACAGGACAAAAGACATGCTGTGGAAGAGAGCCAGAGATTAATAATAATGATTAAATACAGAGTGAAGTATAAACAAGTAAATAAGGTGAATGAGAAGAAACAGTGCATTATGGGACCCCCCCTCAGCAGCCTAGGCCTATAGCAGCATAACTAAGGGGTGGTTCAGGGTCGTCTGATCCAGCCCTAACTATAAGCTTGATCATAGCTTAAAGTCCTAAACCTAATCTTATAAATCGCGAGGGTGTCTGTCAGCTGAGTCCAAGTTGGACAGCTTGTTCCATCAGATCTGTGGTTGCCTGCATAATCTGACATGCTCGATTCAATTCCATTTTACTCTGATAGTAGCGCCAGAATCACAACAAAGTCAGCCGTCTAAGGACGCAGTGTTGTATTGGGGTAAAGACCCTACAATAACACATGAGAGATCCCTGACAGTCAAAATCGACGCCTGATTATGCAAGCACCTTGTGCGACAGTGGGAAAGAATTTAAACTCTATTCTAGACAGGAAGAGACCTCCAGCAAGACTAGGCTCAGGGAGGGGCATGCTCATCAGCTGTCTAGACCCTGTTGGGGCTCGAGCTGGAGCAGACTGGATCAACAGACATGCTGTGCAAGGAGCTTTTAGAGATTAACCTAATAATGATTAAATACAGTAGTGAAGTATAAACAAGTAAATAAAGGTGAATGAGAAGTAAACAGTGCATTATGGGACCTCCCCTCAGCAGCCTAAGGCCTATAGCAGCATAACTAATTTTGTAAATACTGTGCAAATGTAAAAAAGCCGTCCTACATATTTGTTTAATATGTGCATTGAAGGACATATCCTGGTCAAAAATGACTCCAAGATTTCTCACAGTGTTACTGGAGGCCAAAGTAATGCCATCCAGAGTAAGTATCTGGTTCGACACCATGTTTCTAAGATTTGTGGGGCCGAGTACAAGAACTTCAGTTTGATCTGAATTTAGAAGCAGGAAATTAGAGGTCATCCAGGCCTTTATGTCTTTAAGACATTCCTGCAGTTTAACTAACTGATGTGTGTCATCTGGCTTCATGGATAGATAAAGCTGAGTATCATCTGCAAAACAATGAAAATTGATGCAATGCTTTCTAATAATACTGCCTAAGGGAAGCATGTATAATGTAAATAAAATTGGTCCTAGCACAGAACCCTGTGGAACTCCATAATTAACCTTAGTGTGTGAAGACGACTCCCCATTTACATGAACAAATTGGAGTCTATTAGATAAATATGATTCAAACCACTGCAGTGCAGTACCTTTAATACCTATGGCATGCTCTAATCTCTGTAATAAAATGTTATGATCAACAGTATCAAAGCTGCACTGAGGTCCAACAGGACAAGCACAGAGATGAGTCCACTGTCAGAGGCTGTAAGAAGATCGTTTGTAACCTTCACTAATGCTGTTTCTGTACTGTGATGAATTCTGTTCCAATCCATAACACTTAGAATCTGCTTTACAGTAATGGATGAATTTATAAGAGTATATGATTTGTGAACTAATTCTTGCACAACTTGTTGGTTTTGATGAATCCTTGAAATAATGCACACAGCAACCTTGGCCTATACTTTGCATGCTGCCATTTTACATTACACAACTACCACAATAAAGCTTCTTTGACCATTAGAAACACCAACTACCTTGCCTGGTAGATTATAAGCTTTGAGGATTTATGCATAAGTTGAGCTTGCATGTTTTACTTAGACCCATTTGTGTTTATATTTAATAAATTAAAGAGCAGCAGTACCAGAGTAAATGAATGCTATTATGCATATGATAGTGTTTTTTTTGTCTATTCAGAGAAACCTTCTGCTATCTCATAGTGAACCACATTGCCAAAAACATTTACCTGCCTAAGCTGGTGCCTTTCATTCACAAATGATTCTATCATTCTCTACATTAAACTGTCCTGTAAGTCAGAGAATCAAAGGCAATGCTTTCATCTGTAATCTCTTTTCTAAACCTTTCTTCCATTCCTTTGGAATATACTCACTTATATTCTCAGACATTTTAATGGACTTTGATTTCCAATTAAAATACAACACTTACTTTAATCTGAAAAGAGTACTTTAGACAGTCCACTTTTTGTTTTTGGTACTTTACCTAGGTCTGATACTGTATCTGGTTCTGGAGTCGTTTATAGACTCTTTGCTGAAGACCTGTGCGTAGTGGTTCTTGATACACTACCATGACCCCCTGTCCAATCTGTCCCAGTTCTTTTTCTTGGCAATCCTCTTAAGGCTGCATTCCTTCCTGTAGCCTGTGCACCTTTTCCTACCACACTTTTCTCTTGCAGTTACATTTCCATCAATGTCCTTTAGTAAATCACTCTGCAAACAGCCACCTTTGAACTTCTGTGGTTTATGCACCTTGTGGAAGTTGTTGATCATTGTCATCTGCACAGCTGTTAAATGCCTGCTGATCTATTACAGTAATGTAAAATGGGTAAACAGCTGACAGAGACAATGCTAGATAAACTGAGGACTGAAGGAAACAAGACATACTGGAAACAGGAAATTCCTGAGGTGATGGGAGAAAATGACAAGGAGTAAAACTATAGGAGAAGCATGGGGAAAATGAATTGAAAAGATAAAGCAGGAAGTAACAATAACAAGGACACAGTAACCACACATGAAAATATAAATATTCAAAAGTGAAGGACATCAAGTGAACTAAAACCAGGAACTGAAACTTTGCAAATGCTTCATAAAATCCAACTCAATGACAGATAAAGAAACTAAAAGTTCTAAAGTATTGAATGAAAGATAAGCGAGTTTAATAAAAATCATAAAACATAAAAAGGGTCAACTTAAGCATTGCTTACAAAAAAATCCAAAATAGATTGGAAGATTTAGAACAGTGAGAGAAAACAGAAACAATAACAGTAAATGGGTTTGGTGTAGAGAGGTAGACAAACATGGGACAGAAACATAATACTAAATACACCAAGTAAATTTGGAATCAATTCAGGAAACCCAACTTTAAATATGAGGACACAAATGGCAGTTATAGCTTGAAGGGTATTATATAGTTAATCCTAGCCTCTCTTTTCAGTTGTTTTATTTCTTATTTAAATTTGTTCTTTTATTTGACAGCACAAAGCAATTCCTCTCATAGGTTCTGTTTGCAATTTGTTGTGTGTCTCTGCAGTCTGTCAGGCTGTGTGATTGCACAACAAGGTTGTAATTCTCTGGCCTCAGCTCTGAGCTCCAACCCCCTCAAACTGAGAGAGCTGGACCTGAGCTACAACCATCCAGGAGACTCAGCAGTGAATCTCCTGTCTTCTGGACTGAAGGATCCACACTGGAGTCTGGACACTCTCAGGTATGGAGAAAGCTGCTGCACCCACAGACGATGTCTGATGGAGGAAGGGATGATGGAAATGCTTTTCTCAGTTATTCACTGTGGATCTGTTTATTGGTCTCATGTGAGATGCAACTGTTGTGTTAGTCACTGATATAGGAGCATTTTACCTTTTGCAAGAGACAGTGTTTGAACATAAATTGGAGATATTCATGTAGCAGGTCCAGGAGCACCTTGGTCACTTTTAGAGTTTAGACAGCTCTCTGTATGTTGAAGCAGCACTCTGTCATTCCAGCTTGGTAGGGATGATTTATTTGTTCTCATAAGGGGAGACTGTAAAAGAGACTGTGCTGGTCTGACCCCCCTCCTCCTTTCAGGGCGGAGCCTGCTGGAGTCCGATGGCTGATCCCAGGTCTGAGGAAGTGTAAGTGTGTTTTTAATGTGATTGATGAAAACAAAGCAGCACACATTCAACCATCTTCAAACTGTCACATCACTCATTCACATCTCTGATGTCAGGAGTCATCATCAAAGTGTCAATCAATGAACAGATGATGGATCAATAACTGCAGCTGGATTGTGTTTGTTCTCTCCATCAGATTCCTGTCAACTCACAATCGACACAAACACAGTGAACACAAACCTACAACTGTCTGACAACAACAGGAAGGTGACACATGTGAAGGAGGATCAGTCATATCCTGATCATCCAGACAGGTTTGATGAGTGGTGTCCTCAGCTGCTGTGTAGAGATGGTCTGACTGGTCGCTGTTACTGGGAGGTCGAGTGGACTGGAAGGGTTCACATATCAGTGAGTTACAGAAGAATCCCAAGAAAAGGAGACCATGCTGACAGAAATGACAGAGATGACATTGAGTTTGGATTTAATGATCAGTCCTGGTGTCTCAGCTTATCTGGACAAGGTTGCTCTGCTTGGCACAATAACAGGGAAACATTTGTCTCGTCTTCCTACTCTGGGTCCGGTCGGGTAGCAGTGTATGTGGACTGTCCTGCTGGCACTCTGTCCTTCTACAGAGTCTCCTCTGACACTCTGATCCACCTCCACACCTTCAGCACCACATTCACTGAACCTCTTTATGCTGGGTTTGGGTTTGTGTTTAGGACTCCATCAGGGTTTCAGATCAGCCTTGGCTCTTCTGTGTTTCTGTGTTCTGTTTAGTATAAATGGTGTAATATCAGGTGAGACAAACTGTGATATCAGACAGGAATCGCTGTGAGTGCAGCTGTTGTTTTCCACCTTAAGACGATATGACTAGACATTTCTAGTGTTTAAAGATGTGACTTTAGCTTTTGAGAAATATTAATACTTAAACAGTTTTGTTGCTTCTAATTTAAATGTAAAGTATATGACCCCATAAGTCTTTGTATTTACTGACTGATTTAACCCCAGTTATGAAGAACAATTTCACAATGAAACCATAAAAATATCTGAAAGATGAAAAAAGATAATTTAAAAGCTACAGATTTGAACCTCACCTTGAACCTTTTTTTATTATTATTTTAATTTTCGACATCAAGAAGAAATGCTTAAATGGCCAAGAAATGAAACTTCTACCTACCGAACCAACACAATCCTTTAATACCGGTACATGTGCACAACACCACCCTGTAAGATTTGTAAAAAGGGGGGAACTCCCAAGAAGCTGCTTTAGCTTATACAGGGACCCCAAGAACAAAAAACCTTACATTACAAGAACAATACAGTTAATCCATACCCCCACACTAACATCAGGTGACAACATTGTTCTTATTTCACATCATCCACACACACTCGCACATTCCCTTGCCTGGTATCACACATTGTTATTGTTTGAACTTGATATTGCATTTATCAAACCTTATCACATTGATTGTTTTCATACTTCTACTACTTCTATTCACAAAGCACAAAAAAAAACCAGTGTATTCGAGGTGACAAATTCATCCTTATACTTTCTATCCAGATATTATTAAGAAATTAAATTAGACATAATTATTAGATGATAATGGATTTACATTAGTTTATAAATATATACTGATTTTTATATCCGGTTTTACTGTTTTTGTTATGCAGCCATTTGAGTTTGTCTGAGTATAATGTTATAACTTCATTTTTCAAAAGTTTCTTAAATATCTTTAGAGAAGATGATTTTTGTATTGTGCTGTTAATTTCATTCCAGATCTCCGGACCTTTGCATGTGATGCTGAAGCTTGTACATTTCAGTTTGTGTTTTTTTCCCCTTCAGCTGATTTTTCCTTCTAGTACTGTGTTCGTGGGTCGGATAAATTATTGGAATAAGTTGGCAAAGTCTTTCATTTAATCTGTGGACTACATTAAACATCATGCATGCATTATGAAAAGTGTTGCTCTCAGTAAGCTTCAGAGGCTTAAGCCTATAAAAAGAGGATCTGAAGGAGCATTGAACTCAGACCATGTTATGGCACGTATCACTTTCTTCTGCAAAGCGAGCAGTTTATCAAGATAGCTTGGATACGTGTTACACCATATGATATTGCAGTAATTCAAATGTGGTTCGAATAAGGTATGATACAATGTTATGAGAGCTTCAAGAGGGAGATAATGTTGAATTCTATAAAACAAGCCAGCCTGTTTAGATAATTTAGTTGTCAATTCATCGATATGCTTTTTGAAATTTAAATATTCATCAATGCATATTCCTAGAAACTTTGTGTGTTGGACTCTTTCAATGATCCTTCTGTTAATCTTGATAGTACATTTTCAACATTTTTATGATTTTTTATGCAACGGAATATAATGCAGTGGGTTTTATTAATGTTTAAGGAAAATTTATTTCATTTAAGCCAGATATCTACTTTATTTAATTCTTCATTAATTATATTTTGGAGTATAATCCAGATTTTTATGAGAAAAAAATAAGTTTGTGTCATCTGCAAAAAAAATTTTGTGTAGTATATCTGATGAATTTATAAAGTCATTAAAGTAAATAATAAAAAGAATAGGACCTAATATAGATCCTTGTGGTACACCACATTTAATTGTTCTTAGTTGTGATTTGCTGCTGTGTATTTGTACGTAGTGCTCCCTTTCAAATAGATAGCTTCTGAACCAGTTAAGCGCAATGCCTCTGACACCATAATGCTCAAGTTTTCCCAACAAAATTTCAAAATCTATAGTATCAAATGCTTTCGATAAATCAAGAGAAACCGTGCCACTATCCTGTAGAAATGCAGCTTATTTTTAGATGATTTTTGTTCAAAAGTCTATCAAGCCTGTTCTGAGTGTTTGCAGAGGCACCACAAACACACAGTCTGCCCTAATTTGCAACAAGTAGCCCGGATAAATATGAAGGGCAACTTGAATAACTACCCCATCACTCCAAGCAGATGTGAAGCTGCTGAAACACTGCATCGCTACATATATGATGACTGTGGACATGTGAGAACAAAAGCTTCTGTGGACATGTACCATGAGTCACTCTGTTGGTTGCTTGTGGATTTGTCCAGTAACTGAATCTCTGAACAGGGAGGCCCATGGTCTCTAAACACAACAAAAAATGCTTAAACCAGCTGTGTTGTGTATATATTGCTGCCAAATCCAGATTATTTTCATTAATCCAAATGATTATTTTCCACAGTTAACTCATTACAGTAGTCTTCTGGGTGATAGTTTGAGCACTGCTATAACTACTGTTTGATTGGTTTGTCATTATTGCCTTTAGTGGGAGAAGTTGCAGCTCCTCTCCAGAAGTATTGTGCGTCAGGCCACAGTGACCGTGGTGCCAAATGAAAATGAGTAAAAGTTATTTTACTCATATTACTTTAAGTTAGTTATTCTTCTCAGCTTGAACCTTTCCTCACTTTGGCCAACTAATCTGCACTATAAACATGGTGCACTGATCCACTACAGCTGCAGGTGGTTTTGAACGCTGAAGTCGGAGGAGGAGCTGCAGACTGCAGACCCCATAGTGGTGACAAAGGTTACCTTAGTGAGGACAAAAAGGAGTGAAGGCTGGTCGCAGAAAACCGTAAAGTCTTTCAACTTGTACATAAAAGATTTTAAAAAATTATAATGAATTGGATTTGTTTATTTTTTCAGCCTCATCACAAATGCTGAATTTATAGGGTTGTTTTTTCCCTCCACTGACTCATTTTACCAGCTGCAAGGATCCAAGTGGGAAAATATGAAACAAAACTAGATAATGATTTTTTTTTCTATATTTAGCTATAAGAAATGTTTTGGTGTATTAACAGGATCAAAGTTCCCTCATAATTCTGTGTATGGAAGTAAATATTCCCCACTCCGAGCAGACTGCCCAGTAATATAACATAACGTTATTTTATTGCAGTTTTTTTCCTTGTTACAATGTGACTGTATTCCACCAGCATGCTGCACACACAGGCAGAAAAATTCTTACTGAAATGTGTTTGATTTTCTTTTATTGAACAAACTCCTTTTATTATACAATATCCAATCATACAGCTGGAGCTGTACGTCACATTTCACACTCTTGGTTTCCGTCACTTGTTTCCACTGAATCACAGCCTGCAGACGACCGTGACTCCATTTGAAACACTGTTGCTGAGCAGCAGTCAAACCCACACTCAGGAAACCAAAGATCTTCTTCAAAGCAGGATCTACAACACAGGCAGATATTTGTCACACAGCAGGTAAGACCCCTGCTGTGTCTCAGTTGCCTAAACTTTCCATTTGTTTGCACTGCTGAGAGGATAAAGAGAAGCTCCCCTCTGTAAGGAGCGTTCTCCTCCCATTGAAAAACATGCTTGCCTATGGCTCTGGATGCTCTCACAAACCACATTCTTAATCTCAAGATTTTTACTTTCGTATTTAATAAAAATAAACAAATGTGATTCTGTGACCTTTCACATCTCAAATATCTGTTTGATCTCTTTAATCCGTCGCTCTGCACATCAGATGCTGTTTTCTCAAAGTTCAGGATTCTCCGTGTTTTCCGTGTAGTTTTAGACTTTTTTTTTTTTTTTACATGCATTTGATATTATTTATATTCTCATTTTCAGGCCAACATTTTCTTTCACAGCTCCCTCATTAGATCTTCACAGGAGATTCCATCAGAATTCTGTGGAGCCGGATCTAAAGGCTTTCAAGTTTGACCGTGCAACCAGAAGAGGATCTTTGTGTGTCTGCAGCTTCACTGTGATCCAGTGATGGGGATGATTTCAGGCCTGCATGCTCACGCTGATGTGTGCACAGAGCAGATAATGAAGCGAATGCTTTTGCACATTGGTAACAGTGAAACAGTTTCTTTGTGGCGTGGTATCGTTTGTGCTTGGAGTATGAAGTGAGATTCCTGAAGCTCTTGTCACACTGGTCACAGCTGTAGTTCCCTTCAATGTGTGCACCTTCATGACGGTTACGATTACCTGCACATGAGAAGCTTTTGTCACAGTGTGTGCACTTGTATGGTTTCTCTCCTGTGTGGACTCGTTTATGTAATTTAAGGTCGCTTTTAGAAGTGAAGGAAGACCCGCACTGGTCACAGAGGTGCTTTTTAACCCCACTGTGGAAGAGTTCATGGCGTTTTAAGTCACTTCTTGTGGGGAAGCTCCTCCCACATTCTTTGCAGTGGTGCAGTTTTTGTCCAGTGTGTCTACGTTGATGCAGTGTTAGGCTCCTTTGCTGATTGAAGGTTTTCCCACAAAGGTCACAGCGAAACGCTTTCCCACCTCCACAGCGATGACAGGGCTGAGAAGAGGATCCATCTGTGTGGCTCTGCTCCTGAACAAAGACACAAAGACAGTGTAAGTCAGGGACTTCATTCAACATTTTTATCGCCTGAAATAAAGAGCATCTCTGCCAACGTCCAATTACATTTTAGTATTTACATTATAACGCTCAGCTTGCTGGGATACAGTAACACTTAATTTTTCATATCAGTCATTTTAAAAAGAAAAATACTGTCAGCCACTAGTGCTACCCTTCACCTCCTTCAGGTGGCACAAATCCCCTGGAAGAACAAATTCTACGACACCATTACAATTACCAGGACTCGGAAGACATGAACCCCATCGTCCCCAACGTGTCGTTTGAGACACAGCGTACTTCAAAAGTACCACCGTTCGTGGACTTTGGGCAATAATTATAATAATAATGGCTGTGACGTGCAATTTCTCAACTTTCAGGAACCGTTTGAATTTTACCGATAGGACAAATGGTTGTGGAATTACAGTAAAAAAATGCGCAAATTTCCCCGTGGTGGGATCATTAAAGTTTTATCTTATCTTAAAAAGAGCAGCTGATCAATTTCTTTTATCAGCCGGCTCACAGGCAGTTTGCTACATCTGAAACAGCTGATCGTGGCCAGTAAGGGCAGGTACCCGGTGCTTCAGCAGTGATCGCTTGCATTATGTGGTCAGTGACTTTATTCAGCATATAAATTTAAGAACCAGGAGTAAAAGAAATGCTAAAATTATGATCAACATAGACCACTGAGAATACTGTAACTTTCTATGATTGGCATTATTGTGGTAAGAAGTCAGTCATCCGGGAGTTTTAGAGCATACATCTGTGACATACATCAATCAGAAAATCCTAGCTGACATCTATTACGCTCATGAGATTTTTATTTTTTATTTTTTGGAAACCTTGACCTGTGACCATGAGATCAATGTTGCTGAGATTCGAACTCTTCCAATATTTTTAGTCAAAGCATCTCTGGTGTGAATTTGAAAATCCTAGGTGACTCAGGTTAGCATGCTCACAAAGCTGAAAAGTGGCTTCCCGTCTGGCAGGGTGGCCGTACACCATCAGCCTTTTTAGGCTCGCTTTAATAAGCTCGTGCAAAATGTTGGCGTCAAACTGAAAATATATGAGTCACCCCCCCAAAGTAGATGTGGGTGGGTCAGAAGTCCTGACTAGGGAAGAAAGCAGAGAAGCGCCAAAGAAAGCAGAGACCAAGAGAGAAGCTGTGCCTGCTGTTAGGAAAGCTTTCAGTTCGTGCTGCTTTTGTGCTCTCTCCTCATTGGACTTTCACTGTGGGCGGGGCTCAAGCAGCTCCGCCCACATAACTTTTTAAACATTGATGATAAAAAAGTGCCATAAGCAAACAGCAGAATAGGCGGCCTCATAAACTCTGAGCCAAGTATTTAAAAACTGTGCTAGCTGAGCCGAAGAGCAGATTTATGTTTGGACTGTGTTTTTATTTCTGTCTTATTAAAATTGCTTATTATTCTCTACACACCTCGCAAAAAAATAAACCATAGTATACCAATACCAAGGGTCACTTATGCAAATAATAATAATAATAATAATACTAATAACCACCATGTCACGTCAGATTTTCCTAAATAATAAATTCAAATTTGATGGAACACCCAGTGCTACATGCAGCAGAATTATCTGCTAACACGCGTTTAACGACCAGAGTTGTTCCAGTTTCTTGCTTGTTATTTGCTCTTGTTTTTCCTGCTTCCTGCCCACTCGATGCACTGAGCTATCAATAAAGGCAAAATCCATAATTATGAATACTTACCTCACAGTAACTGCACTTGTAGAGTCTCTTTCTGCTGTGGATCCGTTGGTGTGCTCTCAGGGTATGTGGACCTTTAAAAGTCTTCTCACACAGGTCACACTGATAAGGCCTCTCCTCAGTGTGGGTACACATGTGCTGTTGTAACTGTGAGTCTGTTACACACCTTTTGCCACACTGATCACAGCAGTACACATCATGTCCGGTGTGAATGCGTAGGTGTGCATTTCTGCTCCGCAGGTAACCGAAGGTTTTTCCACAATAGTCACAGCTGTATGCCTTAACTCCAGAGTGGGTAACTTGATGAACCCGTAAGTGGCATCTTTTAGTAAAAGCTCTGCCACACTGATCACAGCTGTGCGGTCTCTCTCCAGTGTGAATAACTTGACGATCTTCTCCCTTCCTTCTGTGAGGTTTGTCGGCCTCCTGAGAGCGCTGGCTTCTCGCTCCATGTTGGTCCTGCAGTGACAGAGATACAGACAGAGGCGGTGAGTTAGAGGCAAACTGAACCTTCAAACTCCCTCCACTAATACTGGTTTTAAATCTGAGGATGGAGCATGGCTACAAACCTGGTACTGGTAAAACCTGCTAAGACCAGATGATTTTTATTATTATGTCCTGATCGGGGTGTGCGTTATATATCATCTACAGTCTACGATAATATCTTAATAGTTGCGTTAATGATGTATGAGCCTACGTTATCGAGTATGCTCTCAATCCCATGGGTTCACTATTACACGCTTCAGTGTAGGCTGCTGCGTGTGCACACTGAGAGTGCCCATACTGTGTGCTAACTTAGCTGCCTAAACAACACACCTCAAGCTGGAAATGAGTGAACACACTGCAGCGGGGGAAGAAATTCAGACATCGCCAGCCTCTCAGTCTTCTGCCTTAGATTTAAACCCTAGGCGAGGATCATCTTCCCTTGTATGGAGGTGGTTTTGAAGTTTTGGGAACCTGCTTTCCAAGACAAACCTAAATCAGCTAAGGTGTCTGGCAAAACACAGACTCAGCAAACTTTAGCCCCCATGACCCCGACTAGCGGGACAAGAGGAAGCTGATGGATTAAAGTCGTAGGTATGTTACAATCACTGTGTTCATATTAACCTAGCAACTCGTTCAGAGCTCACACTGTTTGGAGCCTTGGATAATACGATGAAGCGGTCTGCCAAACAATGGGTTTCTGATCAGATGAAGTATATTTCTGTCATTCTGTTCCAATAATGACAGCCTCTTTTTTAATGTTTTTTTTGCATTGTTTCAAGTCTTTTGTATTGAGTGATTGCTTTTGAAAAATTCACCAAAGTTAACACATCAAACACAGTGATTTAAAAACATCATTTGTTAATCTTATGGACAAAATGACAGAAAATAAGAGATATTAAAGAAACTTTGCTCTCAAACTGCTGCCTTACTTGTGGTTCCCAGAGTATTTAAAAGTATTTAAAAGACAAACTCCACAGTGAAAAAATATAAAATGTGACCTTTTTATTTGGTCTTGTAGGAACTTCAGTGCTCATTGGGACCATAATAAACCAAAGCAGCAGCAGCTGATGAAGTCACACAGTTTCAATAATAGTGTAACACTGAGGTTTGTCTCACCTGTTGTGTTGAACTCATCGTTTCCTCTGTAGAGGCTGAAAATGTTCCTCTGCTGCTCCGTCAGACTCTCCTCCTCCTGATCATCAGCTGCAGGAGAACAGATCTTTATTAGAAGCTACCACACTGCACTGTTTGGGGGAATGAGCCTTTAAGGCTGCATTTGGACTCATACACTTCTGTGGGATACGGCCGGTTCCAGCCTGCTATGTTAGGGTGGGCATCTACAAACAGTAGGTGGGAAACTCGTTAGAAACAAGGACAGAAGGTCTGAAGAGCCGACCAGTAACCCACAGGTTTGTGGTTGGAGTCCCTGTTCAGATGCTGACGTCTCTGAGACGACTGTTTGTATTTGATCCTGACAAAAAGAAGCAGAGCAAACAAAAACCTGAGCAGAGCAACATTTAGAAGATCCATTTGTTCCAGCAGCTCCAGGATGGTTTCTACAGGCTGAAGAACAGCAGTCAGAGCAGGAATCAACATCTGCACACTGAGTTTCTATTAGAGGAACAAAGTGGATGCAGACACACACAGAGACACACTCTCTCCAAAGCCTCAGAACAAAAGCTGTCCAGCTTTGTGTGTCTGTCAACATGCTTTGTTCACATCCTGCTGGGAGCAGTGTTGTTACAGCTGCAGTCAGAGCGAGATGGAAACCATCAAGGAGGAGAGCTCAGATCCACTCAGACTAAACGTCTTCAGTCAGTGTGTCAGCCTCCAGTTAACACCACTGCTGACAAACTGCACTGCTGCACCTCCACTGACGGAGTAACTGGTGCTCCATCTGAACCTCATGAGATTTGGTGCACAAAGTGAAAAACAGCAGAAACTCAGCCTCATCGTTCCTGGAAGGAGAGCTGATGGTGAGGTTTGGATTCTACTCTGCTGGGAACAAAGACAACTGGAGACACCACAGCCGAGGAGCTCCTCCTGCTCTGCTTCATCAGGTTCACCACCTGGGGCGCAGGTGTAGTTGGTGCATCCTGATCTAAAGTCTGTGGAGGAGTCAGTGCACTCCTAACAAACTGGCAGGCGCACACAGACTCACACTAACCATCTGATGATGAACAGTATGTCACTCTGACCCAAGTAAACAATGGATCCAGCTCCATCGAGCTGCCTCTGGATTCTGCCGTGAGTCCGCCGAGCACGTCTGTGTTGGTTAGTGTGGAGCCATTTCCCTCGTACACATGTAGATGCACGCCACATGTCAGTGCATCCGCCATATTGGATGTGATCTGTAAACTGATTCATGTGAATGGATTGAACTTCATGAAGCGGCTTTCTACAAAGTTCTTTAAGTTAATGCATCTCATTCAAATATGCACTAATACATACAGGGAAACTGACAGGCACCAAAAATGATCTAACGATCACGGATATTCAAAAGTGTTAAATAACACTTATCATGATTTAATGTGCCGTTTCCTTACAGTAATGGGTTTGTAGAAATCACATAAAAAACATACACAACAAAAACATAATCCAGATGTTTTATCGATCAGCTGCTAAAAGCATTTCCTAGTTTATGTTGTGAATATAAACTACGTTTTTAATGCAACAGGAAGTGACATCTAGCTGGGAACTGTAGTTTTTTATTCTTGGAGGCCTTTCATAGCTCCACTAGTGCTTAAAACTAATGTCTGACTATGGCTTTCTGAATACAAGCAGGGCTGCAACCATAGCCTGAAATTGTCATTTGATCATTTTTCCTCTTCCGTCTCCTCGCGTTCATGAAACTGTTGTTTCAGTTTCTGTAGCCTTTGAAATCAAGAACACGCACGACAGCAGGGAGATCAAACGTGCACATTGTCAATGAAACTGCCCGTGCTCTGTGGTAGACTGCAAAGTGTGGAGAGATGATACAGGTGCACGCAGCAATAAAAGCAGCTGTCTAGCGGGGGCGGAGTCTGAGGGGTGCTAAATGCAGCGGCAGCAGGGCTCCGAGAGTGAAGCGGGGAAATCCCCAGCCCGGCGCATGAGCGCCTCAGCAGGGCGCAGCGCCTCTAGCTAGAACACTGCTTCAGTCGTTTCCATCTAGAATAATATGTTTATGTTTTAATGGAAAATTGCATATTTTCTTTATCTGACAAATATCTGGATTGTTCCAAACGGGTGTTAGTTTACAGGGGATAAGTGAAGAACTTGGTTATTATTATTATTACTATTATTATTACTATTGTCATGCGGCAGATCATACAGTATATCATTTACTAACTTAATTGTGCAATAGCTTGTGTGCAAGTTGTGTGTCGTTGCACTTTGATATATCCATCCATTCTCTATCCTATCTGTCCTGTTCAGGGTCGGTGGGGCAGTCAGCAGCCTGTTGCAGAGCTAACACAGAGACAGACAACCACTCACACCTATGGGCAACTTACCCCACTTGGTTATTTTTAAAAATTCCCACTAGGCTGTCAGAGAGGTGTTTATACTAAGGCTTTTAAATTAGTTATGACGGTTAATACTGGGGCTAATAAAAGATTACACGAAGTGCCTGTTCTGGATCCAGCCATAGGCTGTCTAATGAGTTTGATTTGATCACTTTAAAATGTACTGCTGTCTATGCAGTTACATACATGAACCATGAAGCTGATTCACAGATATTATCCTGATATGATGAAGGTGGTCTCTCTCTCTCTCTCTCATACACACACACACACATATATGACAAACTTGAAGAGTAAATATCAACCATTAATATCTCTGCAGGCTGCAGATTTATGTCCACATCTACAGACTGATTCCACGCACGGATGTGAACACGCACACAGACAGTTTTGATACAGTAACAGCTCCACAGGCTGCTGAAAGACTTTCTGCTCCACCTTCTGCCAGCATGCTGAGCTAACGATTAGCTGGTGTTGGTCTCCAAACACTCTCTCACTCTCCTCTCAGCGTGTTCACCATAAAGCGAACAGACACCGAGGAGAGCAGCAGAAGAGCCCACTCAGGAGCTCAGATGAACTCAGCTCACACTAAAGTTAGCTCCTGCTTACCTTTAGATGACAAGCTGCGGATGAAGCTGCAACTCTTTACACACACAAAGAGGGCAGCGAGCACAGACCTGCGCGGTTATCGGCAGACCCACTTCCGGTTAATCCCACTGAACAGGAAGTGGCTGCGATTGAGCCGGGAGTGCAGCAGGGGGCGCTCCAGAGTCGAGTCTGAGCTCCCAAAGAAATGAGTCCAGGTCCCTCCTTCCTCTTTCCTCCTTTTCCTGCTCACTTTCCCTTCATGAGGATGGAAAAGGTCATGAGGTGAAGGACAGGAGTGAAGGAGAGTTGATAAGGATTTAGGAGCCGCATATGGAGGACTAAAACTGACTGATGTTACAGAGTCCACCTCAGTGGATGTGCTGCTGACAAACCTCATCAGGGGGAACCTGCTTCCCTCTGCTCACCTCTGGATAACCACACGACCTGCAGCAGCCAATCAGGTCCCTCCTATTATGGAGGATAATAGTGTTTGAACACTGGAGTCTGAGTGTGTTCGGACAGGATTTTCTACTAAAATACTCAAACCTCAGATACAGTCACAAAATGTTTTTGAAAAAAATGATACTCAAATCATAACTTTTTAGTTGATCGATATTTTTTGGCTGGACATGGAAAGACTGGGTAGTATCTACAGACTGTGTGCTCTCACAGATTTTTGAGGCAGCCTTTAATAGTGAAAATGTTTTCACACATCAGCCTGTGAATTTTACTTAGACTCATCTGATCAGTCAGACAGCATATTTTCCAGTGAAGAGATGAAGTGTGCCCAGGCACATACACACACACACACACACACACACACACGCACAGTTAATGAAGTACAAAAATCAGCTGCTAAATGACATTTGACCTGAGGCACAGGGATCAGTTTGTACAGTTAAAAAGCTGCTCTTCTTAAGTCACAGAGCCTGTGATCTAATGGACGTGCTCCAAGATTTTAATTTGGAGAACCAAAAACAAGCTGTTAGTTTAATTTTATGTATAATTAGTTCTGAAGGAGCATAAAAAATCCCTTCATGTGCTTAGCTCTGGAAGAACATCAGCTACAGGAGCAGATGACTAAACCACCACATTTTTAACCTCTTGGAGCGTCACTCTGTGCTAGTTAATATGCTGGAAGCTAATGTGCTATGAGCTACCTCAGCTCCACAGTCTGACATTTGTGACAAAAACAAACAAACAAAGCAGTTACCAAGAGCCCACAGATGATTTTCTTTTGAGAAAAATTTATAAAGAATTTCAAAAATATAAAAAACTACAGACTTATTTAAGGAAATTTCCTTGACGTGAAAGTGTGACACCTGTGTCACTGTGGGTTCTTATGGGTTAAATATCTCCTACCAGTATAATTTACCTGAACAGGTAACTCCATGAATGAAGAATACGTCACAGACTCGTCTACAGTGATTACCTTTCTAGAGGAGTCCTGCTGTCCAACAAAGGGCGCGTTTGCTACACCAAATTACAGCAAACAGTTAGTGCCAGGTGACTTGGATTGTGATTGTGTGATTGTGAGGTAAAGAGCCCACAATAATACAATGATGTTGTTCAGATGTGTTGAATGGCCCATCGCCATCACACTACTCAAGTTCAGGACCATGTAAGTAATAAACTTCCCAACTGAGGCAAACAAGAAACTGATGTGCAGCAGTGTGTAAAGCATGGACCCCAACATCTCTGCTGTGGCTTTCTGTCACACATCAGTCCTAAGAGTGTGCAGCTAGAGCTCATCAAACCACACGTAAGCCAAACAGCACAGCTGTGTCCCTCTAACTAGAATTTACCTTTCCCTACTGCCAAAATAAACAGACAACAAAAAAATGGAAGAGTTGGTTAATGCTAAAAACTGACTGATGGAACATTTCATACCTTTAGGATTGTTATCATTGTTCATGAGCACATCTAAAAACAACAGGTGCAGACCTAAGGGTGTACAGCTAAAAATAATAAGAAACAAATAAAATGAAGTAAGACGCAATCACATCATGGTTCAGCATTGGGGGGTGGCATCAGTGCCAGAGATACCAGCAGGATCAACACGCTGATTCCCAAAGCTGGAACCATCACTGGTCACAATTTGGACGTGTCTAGGTCAGAGAGGGTCAGGAGGTCACTGAACAAACTGCTCTGTGTCATGGACGACCCATCTCAGCCGCTCCACTCCACACTGCTGAGGCAGCAGAGCTCCTCCTCCCTCAGACTGATCCAACCTGGCTGCCATAAAGTAACGCTTCATAAAACTGTGTAATAACTCTTCTCTCTGGGACAGGTGAACACACCTGTAGGACACAAGATCCCACACACAAATTTCCATATCATATCTTTGTGTTGCTGTCTTTCAGATTCTTACTGTACATAGTATTTATTGTTGCAAATTATAAATGCACAATGTCATTCTTACTACTACTCTTCTTTACCTGCATTTACATATTTTATTTATTTTGTTTTTTATCTCTGTTGTATATGTATAATTTTGTACTGTGTGCTTGTAGCACTTCTACTCTCACTTTGGTATTTATTGCAGATTGTATTATTTTCTTGCTGCTATAACATAATAAACCACCTAGGCCTATAGCAGCATAACTAAGGGGTGGTTCAGGGTCACCTGATCCAGCCTTAACTATAAGCTTGATCATAAGGAAAGTTTTAAGCCTAATCTTAAAAATAGAGAGGGTGTCTGTCTCCTGAATCCAAGCTGGGAGCTGGTTCCACAGAAGAGGGGCCTGAAAGCTGAAGGCTCTGCCTCCCATTCTACTTTTAAGTATCCTAGGAACCACAAGTAAGCCAGCAGTCTGAGAACGAAGTGCTCTATTGGGGTGATACGGTACTATGAGGTCTTTGAGATAAGATGGGGCCTGATTATTCAAGACCTTGTATGTTAGGAGAAGGATTTTAAATTCTACTCTAGATTTAACAGGGAGCCAGGAGGATGATATATTGTTCTGTCTTTGTGGATTTATGCTTAAATAGTTTTTTTGCTGGTTTCAATTGATTTGTTTGTTGGTGGTCTGATAAATTCATCCAGATTTCTCGTAATGAGAGCTGTGAGTTGTGGTCTCTAGGAGACATGGACATTCACCAGCAGTCAAAAACCATCAGAGCTCAGTCACATCTGAGCACACAAACATCAAACACACACTTTTAGATTTAGTGTTACATTATTTTAATGATGTCACCGTCACTGATGTAGTTCCTGAATAATTAATTAAGAATAATTAAGAAGATCAGCCAATAGCAGTATTAGTATAGGCATTGAATCTGGATTGGATTGAGCACAGCAGGTGATGTTTAACTTCCTCTACCAACCCCCCCACACACACACCTGCATGACTTCACACACTATGAGAGTCAAACCAGCTGAACCAGCCGTGTTGTTTTCAGCACAAACATAAATGCTTTCGGTTTGTGTAGAAGCACAGCGTGAATGAGGAAACTCTGATCCTATTAATGACATCACTGTATTAATCAGAGCTCACAGGCTTTGTCAAGTTCTAGCCGTGCCTCCTTCCTGAACATGTTGTTTGAGGGAAATCAAAGTGCAGATTTAAAGTGAAGGAAGCGGGAAAGAAAAGAGGGAAATGTTCCCGTGTCCTCCGGGAGAAAATCAAAGGAGAATTTCAAATGGCCAAAATGGGAAAAGGAGAAAAGAGGAAGCTTCACTTTTCACATTAAAGTCTGATGTTCAGGAACTTGAAGGATGTTAAATGAACTAGACTGCTGATACTGCTGAGCCCCTCCCACCTGTGCTGCCTCAGGTGGAGTCCCACCTCCTTCCAAGAAGCAGCTCACCTGTGTGTCAGTGTTTGGTGTGCAGGTGTGGAGTGGAGCTTCTGCTGCTTGCTGCTCTGTCTGCAGAAACTGTAAGTTTGCTTTGTTTCCTCTTCAGGAACTTTACTGTGTGTTTCTGCTCTGTGAGGTTTGGATGTTCAGCTCTGATTTCAGGACAAATTCTTTGTTTGAAGACAAATCCACCTGATTAGGCTGTAGATTAAAATTCGCGATGTGCAGCTTAGTTCCAGCAGAAGCAGCAAAAATCTGAAGCTCCACAGTAAACAGAGAGTAAGAGCTCAGAGTCCGTGAATCAGCTCAGAGTTAGTCGATGGTCATCAGCTGAGCTCGTGTTACTGTGGATCCACTCACTGATGACTGCAGGCAGCTGTTCCTGCCTCCATCAGTGGGTGGAGGAGGCGGAGAGGAGCCGCTAAATGTGGCCTGAGCTCGAGCAGATGGCTGGTAGAGAGACTTTGGGGTCAACACAGTTATACAGCGAATCATAGCAGACTTTGTGAGTCATTATTTAACATAGATGTAGCCTGGATACACAATAGCTTCAGCACATCAGCCTGATCAAAAACACTGCGCCACAAACTGTTGGCTCTGCTCCAACAGAAAGTGATGCTGACTGTTTACTCCCAGAAAGAGGACTCGTGCTACTCAGTTACAGGATTAGACTGAACAAAAGCCACCATATTAGCCGTGGTCTCAAACATTACCAAATGTATTTCTGAGGAGTTTTTGAACACTGGAGTCTGAATGTGTTCTGACAGGATTTTCTACTAAATTAAACTCAAATTATAAATTTTTAATTTATCAATATTTATGGGCTAGACATGGAAATGATGATTCAGAGTCCCTATGAGGGAGATTTGTTGATCTTTCTCAGGAACTAAAGAGTATTTTAGAGGTTTATTTATTTGGGGGGGGGGCTGGCATGAAAATGATTGAATGCTATGATGTTGAAGCTGTGAGTTTAATGTGTGTGTGTGTGTGTGTGTGTGTGTGTGTGTGTGTGGGGTGATCAGCTGTAGTTTATCCATTGGCTCATTTTCTGCAGAGACTGCAGACAGAGAAACATCAGTGCTCTTATTAGATTACAAAGCAGGATCCTACCCAGGTATTTAACCCTGGGTGCTTTTAGCGTTCAGTCCCCACACACTCACTCGGGCTCTGCATACACTGATTTGTGGACAGACACACACTCCTCTATGGTTTAGTGGCTAAATTAAAAGACTGAGCATGATCTACAGATTTTTGAGCCAGCCTTTAATAGTGAAAATGTTTTCACACATCAGCCTGTGAACTTTATTTAGACTCATCTGACCAGTCAGACGGCATATTTTCCAGTGAAGAGATGAAGGTGCGGCCTACACACACCCACACGCACACACGCACACACGCAAGTAATAAAGGTAAAAAATCAGGTGCTAAATGACATTTGAATTGAGACTCAAAGATCACTTTGTACAGGAAAAAGCTGCGTTTAGATAAAGATGGAAAGTTGTTAGTGGAGTTCTCTAAATAATAGTGTTACAATGATGTTGCTCAGTAGTGTTGAATTGACTGAATTTTAAAGGACTGAAGCTTCCAGTCAACTTCACAATGATCCTGATTTCAGCTTCCTCTGCCTCACACTGTCTGACTGCATTCAGCTGCTCACATGATGAAAGGAGGATTTGAGTTGTTGTGCACATGAATGATGTGTGTTTCCTCTGCAGGTGAAGGTAGAAAGTGTGTGTGAGCTGGTGTGAATTCAGCAGCATGGATCAGTGTGAGGACAGAGAGGAGGGAGTCCCTCCCTCTAAAACCACTCTGTGTGGGGAACATGAGAGCCAGGCCAAAGGTCAGAGGTGAGAGGACCATCTCTAACTGTCCATGACTCTTCTCCATGTCACAGCTCAGCACTCACATCACTGCTGCATCATTATTCACAGGAACCAACCTGAACCTGAACCTGAACCTGAACCTGAGACCCAGCTGTGTGTCCTTAAAGAGTGACCAGTCAAAGAATATTGGTGAAAAATTTAAAGGACAACATGCCTCTAAAGCAAAGTATGTTCAATTCAGCTAAAAAAATATTTTTAAATGATTCTGTATTTATATTTGTTTTTCTTCTTTTCTCTCAGGATCGCTGGAAGATCAGACTTTGCTGAACCAAGCTGTGTGTCTTTTAACAGCGACAAGTCAAAGGAGTTATTTGGCATTAACTACAAAGAAGAACAATGTTCTGCCTCAGAGAGGTAATGTGCACTTAAATATTGTAATTAACAGTTTTCCTGAGTCTCAGAATATATCAATAAAACTAAGAGCAACTTAAAAGTTTCAGTGTAATTGTTGAAATCAATGCCAGACTTAAAAAGTTGATTTCAGTGCTGCCCCCTGGTCTTCCAGCTCAGCCTGTCTCCCCGTTGGCCTTTGTCCTACACTTTAGAGGATCTAGTAGATTTTCAGGATCTGTAGTGAATTTTTAACAGTTTGGGCTTTGAGAGCAGTGAATCCTTCTCCAGAAGTATTCATTTGTTTCTCTGAATTACTGAGGAAAAAGTCAAACTCAATATTTTTAATTTAATAAAAGATTAAAACAGCATTTCCTACTTGATGATTTTGAATAACTCCAAGAGGATTTTTTTTCCCAACCAGTTTGTCTCTCTGGATTTAGAACATATGACTACGATTTCAGTTTGATCTTCTGTGAGTACTAAAAACAAATAGTGACATCCATTCATTAAAATCTGAAATTGATTCAAAAAGGAATCATTTGGTTCACTGCCATAAGGAGAGACAGCCACAGAGGTGTGTGTGCAGAAATGAACTGGCGTGTCTCCTGAAAACACCTTCAAAGGAAACAGGTACATATTAAAAAGAAGTGCTGCCGGAATCAGTCCCCAATGCTTTAAATATTCCAGAGTCTGTTAGATCTAAACTGTTTTGCTGACACAGAAGAGGCTCTTTGAGAACTGGAAGCTAAGCTGTGAAACTAGTTGCACATACAGAGAAACTGCCTTGTTCCAGGACTCTGCAGCTGGATCTAAAGCTGTAAGAAGGCAAACCAAGCTGAAAGCTCTGAACAGTCGCAGACTGAGATGTGGATTCTTTGAGGACTCATAAACTTTTACCTCAGCAGGGAGTCATCTGATTAACAGTTCACATCCAAGCTTAACTTCATGGACCTTCAGCTCTGTGTGCACAGACTAGAACTAATTCTTCATGATTCCTTCACAGAGTGAACCAGGAGAGCTCAGAGGTTCCCAGTCGTCAGCATCAAACCGATGTGGACTCCATATTTATGGTCTGTACACGTACAACAAGTACTGTTACATCTGTTCTGTTCACGTTCATTTCAATGCAGCACTTTGTAGACCGGACCGCTCCGTAGTGGATTGGCCTGAATTTCTTTGATTGATTTGATTTTACTTTATGCCATGTGGTACAGAGTGAGGCTGATGGAAGGTTTGCAATGCTATTTTCATTTTTTGACTTCCAAACTGGAAGCACTATGAAGTAGTAACACCTGTTGACATGATCTGTTGTTTCTCTTTGAATCATTGCAAATGAGATGGAGTTTCTTTCCTATTTAACCACAATTAAATATTTTGGTACAAGTGTTTCAGAATAAATCAAAGTAGAAATGCTAAGCTTTGTCCACCACAAACACAGCAAAATCTTATTGTTCATACATGCATGAGGCAACTCTGTTCAGTTTAGTGAATCCTGCACTGATGTTAGAAATACTAATATTAAGAAGAATATTTAAAAATCAGCCTGCTAAACCGCATCAAGAATATTTTTAGATGGGATGTTGTGACATGAAAAAACATCAGTTTCATCTTTTACTCTGCAGAACCAAACTTATTTCATCATTTAAAAATGTTGGGCAACAACAGAAGAAATCCAGACGTTATGTGCATTTCATTACTGTGTCAGCATTTTGTGAAAGAAAATGGAAAAAAATGTTTTGAAAGATTTTATTACCCTTAAAAAAAGGGAATTTGAGTTTGCGGTACTACAGATTTTCTGCTACTAGGGAGACCAACTCCAGAGTCAGAGTGGGGGTTGAAAGGTGACTTAGAGACAGAAGATTTTAATTTTTACAATAGCATGTTATACATATGATACAACTCCAGCTGACACAAGCCCAATTTCATCAAAATAAGAAAAGGTTAGAATAAGAACAATCTGAAAATTAGCAGCCATTCCCATCTGGACCATTTTTGACAAAGTAAACGTGTTTATTCTGGTTTCTATGAACAGTTTAGACCCATGAAAGTGGCCAAGTAGCATATCATCAACTAGAGCAAGGCAACAATATTAAACATAATTTTTACTTCCATTTATCCAAATGTGATAATGTTTGAATATGTTTATTTCAAAGCATTGTTGCTGTTGGCCTGATCTAATATTTGGTTCTGTGGTGTCGTTCATGTAACATGTTCTTCCAGCTGCTGGAGGACAACATTGTCAGCTTTGTGAAGAATGAGCTGAAGAAAATCAAGAAAGTTCTTAGTCAAGATTACCCAGAATGCATAGGGAGTCATAGGAAGGATGAGGAGGTTTTAAAAAGTAACAATGAGGAACAGCAGAGGAGGAGCAGCAGAGAGGAATTTATGAAGATCACACTGTACTTCCTGAGGAGAATGAAGCAGGACGAACTGGCTGACTGTCTGCAGAGCAGTAAGAGGATTTAGAATAATGGTTTAATCACATGAAATTTGTAGCTTTACATTTGTTTATCTTAGTCAAAAAGCAAAGTGTGCTGAAGTTCATATTCTGTAACCACATATCCTTTGGTCTTCTTAGGATTCCAAGTTCCACGCAAGCATAAACTCAAATCTGCTCTAAAGAAGAAGTTCCAGTGTGTGTTTGAGGGCATCACTAAAGCAGGAAACCCAACCCTGCTGAATCAGATCTACACAGAGCTCTACATCACAGAGGGAGGGGCTGCAGAGGTCAATGAGGAACATGAGGTCAGACAGATTGAAACAGCATCCAGGAAACCAGAAAGAACAATCAGACCAGAAGACATCTTTAAAGGCTCACCTGGAAGAGATGAACCAATCAGAACAGTGCTGACAAAGGGAGTGGCTGGCATTGGGAAAACAGTCTTAACACAGAAGTTCACTCTGGACTGGGCTGAAGACAAAGCCAACCAGGACATCCAGTTCATGTTTCCATTCACTTTCAGAGAGCTGAATGTGCTGAAAGAGAAAAAGTTCAGCTTGGTGGAACTTGTTCATCACTTCTTTACTGAAACCAAAGAAGCAGGAATCTGCAGCTTTGAAGACTTCCAGGTTGTGTTCATCTTTGATGGTCTGGATGAGTGTCGACTTCCTCTGGACTTCCACAACACTGAGATCCTGGCTGATGTTACAGAGTCCACCTCAGTGGATGTGCTGCTGACAAACCTCATCAGGGGGAACCTGCTTCCCTCTGCTCACCTCTGGATAACCACACGACCTGCAGCAGCCAATCAGATCCCTCCTGAGTGTGTTGACATGGTGACAGAGATTAGAGGGTTCACTGACCCACAGAAGGAGGAGTACTTCAGGAAGAGATTCAAAGAGGGGGAGCACACCAGCAGGATCATCTCCCACATCAAGACATCCCGAAGCCTCCACATCATGTGCCACATCCCAGTCTTCTGCTGGATCACTGCTACAGTTCTGGAGGATGTGCTGAAAACCAGAGAGAGAGGAGAGCTGCCCAAGACCCTGACTGAGATGTACATCCACTTCCTGGTGGTTCAGGCCAAAGTGAAGAAGGTCAAGTATGATGGAGGAGCAGAGACAGATCCACACTGGAGTCCAGAGAGCAGGAAGATGATTGAGTCTCTGGGAAAACTGGCTTTTGATCAGCTGCAGAAAGGAAACCTGATCTTCTATGAATCAGACCTGACAGAGTGTGGCATCGATATGAGAGCAGCCTCAGTGTACTCAGGAGTGTTCACACAGGTCTTTAAAGAGGAGAGAGGGCTGTACCAGGACAAGGTGTTCTGCTTCATCCATCTGAGTGTTCAGGAGTTTCTGGCTGCTCTTCATGTCCATCTGACCTTCATCAACTCTGGATTCAATCTGCTGGAAGAACAACAAGCAACTTCACAGGACTCTGAAACAAGTGAATCTGCAGAGATTCAATTGTACAAAAGTGCTGTGAACAAGGCCTTACAGAGTCCAAATGGACACCTGGACTTGTTCCTTCGCTTCCTCCTGGGTCTTTCACTGCAGTCCAATGAGATACTCCTGCATGGGCTAGTGATGCAAACAGGAAGTAGCTCACAGACCAATCAGGACACAGTCCAGTACATCAAGAAGAAGCTCAGTGAGAATCTGTCAGCAGAGAAAAGCATCAACCTGTTCCACTGTCTGAATGAACTGAATGATGGTTCTCTAGTGGAGGAGGTCCAACAGTCCCTGAGATCAGGAAGTCTCTCCACAGATAAACTGTCTCCTGCTCAGTGGTCAGCTCTGGTCTTCATCTTACTGTCATCAGAAGAAGATCTGGATGTGTTTGACCTGAAGAAATACTCTGCTTCAGAGGAGGCTCTGCTGAGGCTGCTGCCAGTGGTCAAAGCCTCCAACAAAGCTCTGTGACGCTATAATAATATTTTGTGCTTGAAAATCAATGCAATATTTTAAATAGAAAAGTAAAAAATAATAATTTTATGAAAAGAGAGGTTTTATAAAATTATTTTGTTAATGTTCCCTCAGGCTGAGCAGCTGTAACCTCTCAGAGCGAAGCTGTGAGGTTCTGTATTCACCTTTGAGCTGCAAGTCTTCTTGTCTGAGAGAACTGGACCTGAGTAACAATGATCTGAGAGACTCAGGAGTGAAAAAGTTGTTTTCTGGACTGGAAAATCTACATTCAAAACTGGAAACATTCAGGTCAGTCTTCAAATAGAAATTGTACAGAGTACTTAATATTTTAAGCTCTACATACTTTTGACCTTAGATGACTAATCTAAAAGTTCCTATGACCTAAAATGACTAGCTGTATTTACTTGTTTGAGATTCTCTTACTCCTTAACACCATGCAAACTAATTTTCTTAAAAAAGCTCTACCCAAGTACTTCTGAAATCCATTGAGATACTGTAAATGAAAAGCAGGTTCCATTCCCTGAAAGCAGTCAATACATACAGCATGCAGCCCTAACAGGTGTCATTTATTGGATTGAATGATTGAAGTATGAATAAGACATATTGGTAATTTAACAATTTGTTCATTCAACAAACAGTGGCCACAGTAGCATGTGGAAGAACCTGTGATACCTGAAGCTCAACACAACACAATAGCATAATAAGCTGTTTGGCACTAGTAGAGAAAATTTGATAAGTTTTCATGAATGCAACCCACATATTCAGTTCTGCTGTTCAACCACAAATGCATTTTCCTTACAAATATGGCACAAATTAAGGAGAAATAAGAAGGCTTTCCAATGGTATAAGATATAGAGGTATATAGATCATATAGATTTACCTCTGCTGCTGACACAGTCAATGCCGTCAATATTTGTACAGCGTTTTTCTGTTGTAAACACCTGGAAAACCAAACTGCCTTCACTGTTGCAGATTCAGCAAAACAGAAAACAGTTTAAGAACCTGGTGACTTTTTATTGTCAATTTGTTATATAAAATGTGTTTTAGGGCACTAAACAACCATGGGGGCAGTAGCCTAAGCAATGAAACTCAGATGCTCTGCTTCCCAGCCACCTCCACCAGCTCACTGGGAGAAGGCTGGCTAACAACCCCAGGGTCCCTTCAGTGGATGAGATTTGTCCTGAGTTCCTTAAGGCTCTGGATGTCATAGGTTAGGGTGTCTCAGTTGACACATCTCTGCAACATCCTTGGAGATCTGGGGCAGTGCCACTGGATTGGCAAACTGCGCTAGGGGGTCCCCATCTTTAAGGGAGACCGGTGGGTGTGGTCCAACCTTTGGGGTATCACACTCCTCAGCCTCCCCAGTAAGGTCTATGCCATGGTATTGTAAAAGAAGGTCCAACCATTAGTTGTACCTCGGATTCAGGAGGAACAAAACGGTTGTCTTTCTGGTCGTGGACGATAACTGCATTATGGTACCACATCATAGTGGAATGGTTTGGAGCCAAGTGTGAAGCAGCTTGCATGATAATTAACACCTCTTTGTCTGAGGCCATGGTGATCATCTGCAAAAGGGTCGAGTGTCCCATTCTGGCTCAGGGACGAGCTGCTGACCCAAGTGGAGGAGTTTAAGTATCTTGGGGACTTGTTCACGAGTGATGGGAGAAGGGAACAGGAGTTTGAATGACTTGGAGCTACATCTGCAGTGATGCGGATGCTGCACTGGTCTGTTGTGGTGAAGAGAGAGCTGAGCGTAACCATGAAGCTGTCAAATTACCAGTCTACCCTCAGCTATGGTCATCAGCTTTGGGTAGTGACCAAAAGAATGACGTCATGAATACAAGCAGCAGAAATGAGCTTCCTCCGAAGGGTGGCTGGCCTCTCCCTTAGAGAGAAGGTAAGCAGTGCGGTCATTTGGGAGGGGCTCAAAGTAGATCTCCTGATCCTCCACATAGAGAGGAGCCAGTTGAGGTGGGTCATGCATCTGACTAAGATGCCTTTCGGGCGCCTCTTGGGTGAGGTGTTCCTAGCATGTCCTACCTGGAGGAGGTCCTGGGGCAGATCTAGGACACGATGGAGAGATCTTATCTCTTGGCTGGCGTTTGACCACCTTGTGGTCCCCCCAAATGAGCTGGTGGGGGTGGCTGGGGAGAGGGAAGTCTGGGCTTCTCTGCTAAGGCTGCATGCCCCCATAACCCAGCCCTGAATATGTTGAAGAAAATGGATGGATGAATTTTTAAATTTTATTTTATCAATTTTTATAACTCACAGTTTCAGTAAATTAATTTTTAAAAATTATTTTATTTTATTTTTTTCTGCAGTTTGTTGTCTGCATGCAGCAGCTCTGCTGTTCTCTAAGAGTATCTGTCATGTCTGCAGGCTGTCAGGCTGCCTGATCACAGAAGAAGGTTGTAAGTCTCTGGTCTCAGCTTTGAGCTCCAACCCCTCCCATCTGAGAGAGCTGGACCTGAGCTACAACCATCCAGGAGAGGCAGGAGTGAAGCTGCTGGAGCAGCTGAGACTGGAAACTCTCAGGTATGGAGAGGCCTGTTGCAGCCACAGATGGTATCTGATAGAGGAGGAAGCTGTATATTTCTTCTGTTCTTTACTCTGATCCTGTGTGATTATTCAAATGACACTTGTGTCCAAAATGAAGAAGCCACACATGTAGGAGCTTTTAACGTTGCTCATGACAGAAACTGTCATTGAATGCAAATCAGAGACATTTCTAAAGGGGTCCAAGGACAACATTTACAGCAGCATCAGTGATAGGAACCAGTTTACAATGGAGAGGGGTAAACTGGAAGTGTCATATTTGTGTGTAAGACTGACCCAAATTAAGACTCAAAGGAGAGGAATAATAAAAACTAATATTTATTTTTGGCAAGGCAGAGGTCAAACAGGCAACTAATAAAGTCCATAGAGCCAACAGGAACTGCACTGGGGAAAACAACTGTGAACCAACAATTCAACACAGCAAGGAACACAACTGGGCTGGACTTAAAAATGGTTTACCTTGCATTGTTTGGCATTATGCCAAAAGTCAAATCCCCGGGTGTTTTTGTTAACTATCTGCTAAACAATCCAGTTTCACAATAAGATGCCACACAATTGTGCCCCTCCAAAAAACAGGCAGACGGTCCCCCTGGACAAGCTGCAGGAAGTGGCTGGGGGGAAAGAGGGATAGGCTTCTCTGCTTAGGCTGCTGTGACCTGGCACTGGAAAAATGGAAGAAAATGGATGGATGTTTCAAGTGCAATATTGATTCTCTTGTTGGAGAATATCTTTTATACATGCAGACTGCAGCAGCACTCAGGGATAAAATAATTAACCTAAATTAAAATGTTTATCACTCTCTGCATTGAATCACTGGATTAGCAACTTTCTTCAGCATTCTGATTTGCAGCACTGTTGCATTTTACTGTTAGAACTTTTATGTCCTTCAATGATCTTTAATCACCATTCCATTCATTGTCAGCTAATGTCTCTGATTGGAGTAGACAACACTCATGTGGATCATTTCATACGGAGGGAAGTCACATTTCTGTAAAATTTTCATTTTTAAATGAAAACACAAAGAGACTAAAGGACAAAGCTCTGCTTAATGGGGAAAGTTGATACTCGTTATCTCCAACTAGAGTTTCTGTTTTGTCAGACCAGTTAATCCAAAGAAAGTCTGGGTGTGCTGTACTCCATTTATAATATCATTCTAGTGTTCTTCCCTATTCCAGATCTTTTTACTTTTATTTGGTCTAGTCCAAAAATCAAGAAGTACAATACATTTAAAAAAAGAAAAAAAAAATCAGAAACATGGGCATAATTAGGTACTTTTTCCAATATTTTTTAAATAACTTATATAAGATATAAAGATATCTTGTATATCGTTATATAAAGATATAAATTGATATAACATTGTTACCACCACTGCTGGGAATGGGCATTTTAGAATAGATGCTTTCAGCCTTAATGAAAACCAACAAACAGTACAGCAGTCAAAGTCCACCGTGTTTAAGTCTCATATTTTCAAAACCAGGAAACTTGAAAAAAAAATAAAAAATCAAAAGATGTGGTGAATCCGCATTGTCAAATGTTATCTCAAATCTTAGAGAAAGTGAACAGAAATCTTTATGAAGGGTATTTGAAATTGTGATATAATATTAAGGGTGGATCATTTGAAGGTTTTGTTGAGATTTGGAGAACACTTGCTGTGAAACTGTGGACTGTTGCTGTTCTAGATTAAATATATAATTTAATAGGAGAGCTTTTTTTCCCCCAAGACTGACATTTTTGATCTAATCAAACAGACTTACTGGGACATGACTGGACTTTAGAGATGCATATTTCCTAATGTGGGACTTTTTATCAGTGACTAACACTCTGTATATGTAATATATCTGTATGGATGCTGAAAGAGACTCTCTGTCAGCATCCATACATATGTAATTTTATTATGAAGCAATAATCTATTAAACAGTCTGACCCCCCTCCTCCTTTCAGGGCGGAGCCTGCTGGAGTCCGATGGCTGATCCCAGGTCTGAGGAAGTGTAAGTGTGTTTTTAATGTGACTGATGAAAACAAAGCAGCACACATTCAACCATCTTCAAACTGTCACATCACTCATTCACATCTCTGATGTCAGGAGTCATCATCAAAGTGTCAATCAATGAACAGATGATGGATCAATAACTGCAGCTGGATTGTGTTTGTTCTCTCCATCAGATTCCTGCCAACTCACAATCGACACAAACACAGTGAACACAAACCTACAACTGTCTGACAACAACAGGAAGGTGACACGTGTGGAGGAGGTTCAGTCATATCCTGATCATACAGACAGGTTCGATCATAGATATCCTCAGCTGCTGTGTAGAGATGGTCTGACTGGTCGCTGTTACTGGGAGGTCGAGTGGAGAGGAGAGGTTCAAATAGGAGTGAGTTACAGAAGAATCAGAAGGAAAGGAGACAGGTATTGACTGTGTGTTTGGAAGGAATGATCAGTCCTGGACTCTGTTCTGCTCTGATGGTTAAGGGTTACTCTGTCTGTCACAGTAACACAGAGAACATTTCGGCACTCCCCCTCCTCCTCCTCCTCCTCCTCCTGCCTCCTCCTCCTCGGTCTCTAACAGAGTAGCAGTGTATGTGGACTGTCCTGCTGGCACTCTGTCCTTCTACAGAGTCTCCTCTGACACTCTGATCCACCTCCACACCTTCAGCACCACATTCACTGAACCTCTTCATCCTGGATTTGCACTCTGGTTTGGTCCTGGCTTCCTCAGTGAGTCTGTGTGTAGTTTAGTGTAAAGAGCGTCCTCCTGTCAGAGAAACTCTGCCTGTTGAACAGATAGTTCAGTCTGTACATGTCTGTCTCTTTCACTCACAAACACGTTTTCACATTCATGGATTCAATCAGTTGATGTTTGAAACTGTTCTCAATGATTCCTTGTAACCTTCTTCCTCTTCAGTCCTTTAAAGATGGAAGCTGCCATTATTCCAGGATCCACATGTTGTTGTTCTGTCTTTTTCCACTCAAAGCTTCACAGTGAATATCAGGATGTTGTGTTTCTCTGAAGCTCAGCTCAGCTGAGATGATTCAGTTCATGTCAGCTGCAGTTTGTTTGCTGCAGATGAGACAAACTGTGATATCAGAGAGGAATCACTGAGCTGCACTGACCCAAAACATGAAGTTACAAACTGCTCAGAGACGTTCACACATTATTGTCCAATGAACACAAATTTGGTGAGCAGCCAGAGTTCATCCTGAGATTTATTTTACTGCTGTTAGAATGATGACGTCATAAGTAGCGTTTATCACATCTGTGATATGAAAATATATTTTTTTATTAATAGAACATTATAAAAGAATTATCTAAAACTACTCAGGCTTCACGAATTGAAATGATTGATGATGTGTTTCTTTTCCAATAATGCCAAATTAGATGAAAATGTGACAAAAAAGTGTTCAGGTGTTCAGAAAAGTCTGAAAACCTCTAAAAAGGATTTTACTTGACATTGTGTTGTTTATACACTGAGTGATCTGAGTTATAAAGAACAATTTGAAAACTACAAAACTCTGTCAAACATGGAAACATCTTTCTTTCCCCAGTGAGCGCCTACTGGCTGAACACAGAAATGAAGATTTGAGCCCAGTCATCCATTTTCTTCCACATGTCATATTTCAAGGTTGCAGGGAGGCTTGAGCCTCTCCCAGCTCTAACAGGGCAGATGGCAGGGTTACAGGGTGGCTGTAACTCAAGAGGTAGAGGAGGGCATCTACTAATTGGAAGGTTGGCAGTTGGAGTCTTGGCTGCTCCAGTCTGTATACCAAAGGATCCTTGGTTAAAATACTGAACCACAAGCTGCGTTCCGATGCAACCACTGAAGTATGAACACATGTGTGTAGGTGAATGAGACATGTTGTGTCTATACAGAAGAAAGGCCACCCACCATTATCAGATTGTTTGCTCATGTTTAGATGAATGAGTGTTGAATATAGGATTTAAAAAGTAAACAAACTGCTCTTTTTGCATTTCTTGCTTATGTCTGTCAGTGTTCTGGTCACCTATAGACGTTTTAAAAACATTAAAAATTTTGTTTCAAACTCTGCTCGTGCTCATTGAACATTTAAAATAGAAAGACTTGGAAGGAGTCATGAGAAAAAGAAAATGTATCTGACCCTGAGATGCTCCTTTTTTACACTGACTTTGGAAACTTTCCTCCAATAAGCTGAGAAAGCTGGAAAAAGATTCCTGAAGCAGGAATCTTTTCCAACCATCTCTCTTAACATGCACGGCCCATATTTACTATAAAATGGTTGCTTTTGAATCAGCAGCATTACAGTGTTTTGCCTTTTAATGAATTCATTCTTTACAGATCATTAATTCCCAATCATTTTTATTTTTATAACAGTAAAACTTATTATTTATAATGAAAATCTAATCAATTAGGGTATATTTTAACATAAATCATGTTAACATTTTAATTCAAGTCAATTCTAGTCAATTTTATTTCTATAGCGCCAAATCACAACACACAGTCGCCTCAAGGCGCTTTGTATTGTGGGTAAAGACCCTACAATAATACAGAGAAAACCCAACAGTCAAAACAACCCCCTACGACAGTGGTATTCAACTACCAGGCCTCGAGGGCCGGTGTCCTGCAGGTTTTAGATGTGTCTCTGCTTCAACACACCTGAGTCAAATATAGAAGTCATTAGCAGGACTCTGGAGAACTTGACTGCATACTGAGGAGGTGATTCAGCCATTTGATTCAGATGTGTTGGCTCAGGGATACATCTGAAAACCTGCAGGATACTGGCCCTCGAGGCCTGGAGTTAATACCCCTGCTCTCAGTGCTAACATTATTTCTGATCTTTGTGTGTGTGTGTGTGTGTGTATCCTTACGTGCTTCCATGTTGTAAATTATGTGTCTGTAAATCAGTGATTTGTCCCTTCTTCAGTCATTTTGGTTCCAGCTTTGTGATTTGAGGAGCTGGACTTCATCAGCAGGATCAGACATTCACTCGAGGAGCAGCTGTTTATTCATGAGGACTGAATGTGGAAGAAATTTAGATGAGTAAGGTTGAAAGGGGTCATCAGGATCAGAGGAAATGCATGAAGCTCTGCTCTCAGAGCTTCCTGTACGGGTGAAGGAGGAAAGTCTCTGAGAGCTGCTGCTGAGGTCACATGGTTCCTTCTCGATCATTGGAGCAGCTGCTGCTCTGACTGGATCTAATCGACTGTAAACAGAGACACAGGCTGCTGAGCATTTGAAGCTCTGCAGTAAAAATATTCATGGAACAGTCTGACTGTGTCACAGCTTTATTTGTTCTCAGGTGTGTTCAGGCTGTTCAGGAAACTGCCGCAGGTAAATCATTAAAGTCATATCAGGGTGCAGCAGCTGGAACTTAAGATGTTTTTATGGTTTGAAGTGTTTAATGTGACGACAGGCTGCAGACACTGAGGACTAAGAAGAGAGGAAAAGCAGAGGCTTTTCTCTTCTTCTACACAGACGTGGTCCAGACAGCAGAGAGCTGCAGAGCGAAGACGTTCCCGGGAAGAAGCTGAGGAAGAGGAGCTTTGATTCATTAACTCTTCAACATCAGCTGAGAGCCTTTCAAACAGGCAGAGGTTTGATCTCCTCACATCAGACTAACAGTCTGTGTGGGCGTCTTCATCAGACAGCTGCAGGTTGGTACCAACATCATGAAATGTTTGATCCTCTGTAACAGAAGAAGTCTGACATGTGATGTTTAGTCAGACTCAGTGTTCATGTGGACTCTGGACAGGCTCATAATCAAGCTGTAAAACTGGAGTCCTGATATGAGGACCTGAGATCAGATTCTGGTCTCCAGTCTGACTTTGATGCTCAGGTTGTTTTATGAAGGATCAGATTTCATGTTTGTCTGTTAAATATTCTCCAGATTTCTCTGAGATGTTCAAATAAGAAATTTCAGATCTCAGCTCAGGGACTTTCCAAACGTTTGAGTTGGTGGGACGATTTTTGAGGAATGTTCTTACAGTGATGCTGATATCAGAAAACTTTTTACTTTTAAAGTCAGTGTCCCGTCTCTGTTCAGCAGCTCAGCCTTCCTAACACGAACAAGGCAGTTTGGATTCAATTTAATAGGAATATATTAAAGGAAGTCAATGCAAGGTAGGTAGCTAGATAGATAGATCGATCAATAGATGGATAGATGGATAGATAGATAGGTACTTCATTGATCCCACAAGGGAAATTACTGTGTTACAGCAGCAGGAAATAGTACAATCTACAATAAAAAAACAAGTGCCACGGGCACACAGTGAGCCATTAAACTATGAGTGTAAAACTACACAACATTTAAAATGTAGGTGAAGAAGAGTGCTAGTTTAGAGGATAAAGTGTGAAATTAATCTACGATTATTTTCTTTGTTCTTTTTATTTTCTTCTCCTGTTTTAGTGAAGTAAATTATGAATTTCACAGACAATATGGATTTCAATAAGATTTTTTTTTTCAATTCTCAGAGAACTTATTGCTCTACACCTGAACCCAGTGGTGTGTCCTTTAAGAACAACGATTCGGAGAAGAAGCTGGAAAAATGTAAGAAACTCCCCGGAACAAGTAATGTGTGTGTGCGTGTTGTTCCTGACTCAGAATAAATCCTCCATCATGTTTAATGTCAGCTCAGCTCTTTTTCACACACATTTCTGTGCTCAGACCTTTTTGCTCTGGGGCCGTCTGCCAGTGTGTCCAGAATGTCTCGTTACATTTTTACATGTGCTTCTAACAAATAACCTGAAATCTAACTGTGACTTGCACAATGTGTTACTGAGCTGTAGACAGATGATTGTGTGACACTGGCAGCACTTTGTCAGTACTAGTTGAGAATGTGTCCTATTTAGAATGATCACGTGTGACATTGCTATAGAGTTCTAACAAGAAACCTGGTCCATCTGTGACAGCTGATTTCCTGTCACAATGTCGTTACTGACTGTTTTTCATTGAAGTAAACTATGAATTTTACAGAAAATATGGATTTCAATAAGAGTTTTTCTTTTTCAGGACATCTTGGATATTCTCTCTAGCTACATCTAAACCACCGGAACAAAAACAAGAAGCTCCCCCAACGAGGTAATCTTTCTGTAGATGCTCCTGACTCAGTGTTTCTGAATAAATCCTCCATCATGTTTAATGTCAGCTCAGCTCTTTTTCACACACATTTCTGTGTTCATATGTGAAGCGGTGTGTGTTGGAGTTTGTTCCACAAATACAGCAGTCAGAGTGTAGGTCAGAGGTCATCAACTGTATTTGCCCAAGGGCTGGAATATTTCTCAGCAGGTAGTGTGGGTGTCACATGCTCTCATAAAGTAAAATAAAATTAATATTGTGTCCTAATAATGTATTATCATTTGATCAGTTTCCCTTTCAAATTCATACTATTGTTAATGATGTGATGAGCAGGTCGTCGCACTTACATGTTCTTCTGTGATAGGTTGATGGTTGTTATGGAGACACCGCAGTTGTGCGCAGTTGTGGTCATTATACATATGATGAGCACGGAAACAATAAAATGTTACATGAGAGCAACCAGTTTATCTCTGGACCGTCTACTTTTCAGAAGGCATTTTGTTGCTGATTTTTTTAAAATGAATATAGAAACATGAAAAGTTCAGATGCAAAACCATCCTAAATCTGTCTGGACACTTTTTTTATAACTGGGTTTTATGGTAAATTACAGTAATTTAATTCCACACGCAAAATCTACATATAGTAATTTACCAACTTTTTAATAAATAATATTTTGTTTTTAGGCAAAACCAGCAAAATCTTCAGTCTGTCCTCAGCCCAGTGTGAATGAAGGCAAAAGGCCCAAATATCAGACTATGATAAAAAGATTTCGACATACAGTTCACACAGTTCACCGACTGGCACAAAATGGCAGCACATTTATTTTAACAATAACAGAATAGTAGATACTAGGCTGCGGGGTTTGTGATAACCGAGGGACGGACGCATATGGGGGTTGTGACCACATGTAGGTGCACGCCGAGCCACCTGTACAGTCGTCCAGCAGATCTGGGGAGCCCTACAGTTCAGGAGGCGGAGCTCCGAGCTGAGTGGATCGCTGGTACCTGCTAGGTTCACCAACGGAGCTCTCGTCACAACTTTTACTTCCTGTAGTCAGCCAAGTTTGATCCCCGAGCATTTTTTTCTACACCAAATAAGGTTAGACTCACCTTCAGCTGGGTTTACAATCTGATCAGCACCAATAAAAGCTGGTTCCTCCGTGCAGTGCTGCACGGAAACTACTTGCAGTCACATGGTCTGATGTTGCATTCTGATTGGTTCTAGGGACATGGAAGCATTTATGGGCAATGAGAAGTGGCATTTGAGGCTTTTGATAATTCACACTGGTCAGAGACTGGTATTTAACGGGTTATGATGCGACATGATGGATTGGCGTATAGTACCTGTGGCAGTACTGTTCGGGGGGCCAGATGGAAAGGTCTGGCGGGCTGGATGTGGCCCGTGGGCCACCAGTTTGAAGGAGGTGTTTGTGTAGTGCAGAGGCTGAGTGTCTGTAGGACTCCAGCTGCTCCAGCAGGGGGCTCCTTTGAGCTGTGCTTCAAACACAGTGTACTTGGAGGACAAGATAAGATCTAAGATAAGATAGATTTATTGTTACTGCACAAAACAATGAAATTTTGTTTGTTACTGTCAGTGTTCAGCAGTGTAACAGCTCTGTGTTAAAAACTGTTTTTCATTCTTGAGGTCCGGGTGTACAGTGTCCTGTAGCGCCTCCCAGAAGGCGGGGGGGGGGGTGAAGAGGCAGTGTCCGGGGTGTGTGCTGTCCCTGATTATGGCTGTGACCCGCCTGGTGCAGCAGGTCCTTTATATGTCCTCTAGTCTGGGGAGCTGGGTGCCGGTGATCCTCTCAGCAGTCATGGTGATGTGCTGGAGAGCTTCCCTGTTGTCTACAGTGCGGCCAGAGTACCACACTGAGATACAGCATGTAAAGACGGACTCGATGGCTGACATGTAGAAGCTCCCCAGCAGCTGTTGTGGGAGTCCTGTTCTCTTCAAGCACCTCAGGAGTTGCTGTGGTGTTGACAGTCCAGGTCATGTCGTGGCTGATGTTGACCCAGAGGTATCTGATGCTCTGCACAACCTCCACTCTCTCGTTACTGATTTTGATTGGGCGATTGACAAGGGGCCGCAGTCTCCTGAAGTCCAGGATCAGCTCCTTCATCTATACTGTGAGAGGATCAAGTTGTTCATTCAGCTGTTTTACTTTTATGAGATTAAACAATGAAATGAAATTGTTTTAATAAATGGTGTATATTTTTTCAGCTATTGGAAAAATGATGGCTTTATCATCAGTAGTATTTTATGTTTTCAACATAACAGATGGAGAAGTTTTATGGTTGGAAGGCCACTAGTAAACCACCACTATTTTTATGAAACATTTTAAGTCCTGGTTGAATGTTTGAGGTTGTGAAGATCAGCAATCTGTGTTTGTCTTCTGCAGACAGTACACTTTTTTGTATTTCAGGTAACTTTATGTCAGTGGCCTCCTGGAAATCGAGTTCTGCAGACCCACCTGTGTTTTTGTAACATGAATAAGTGAGGGGATAAATTCTAGCTAAGTGGTGATTGTCAAAGAGGTGTTTTCATAGCAGCGGGTTTAGTTGGAAGAAGATCCTTCACTATGACATCTGCCAGAGCCGTTGTCAACCATGGAGTGCACTCCATGGTTGACATTTGTTTCTTTAGCCCTCATGGGATGAGAGTGGGCAGAGCCTCAACAAGTGATTGGTCGGGGTTAAAGTTTCATGGGCTTTATGTAAATTAGGAGGGGTCAAAGGCAAGTGGGCAGTTACCATCTTTAAGGTTATAAATGATGGCCCACTCTTTGCCTCACTCTCTCATTTTTTGCTCTTCCCTTTCCTGTCCTCTCCTTCTCTAACAGTACAGCCTGTTACAAAACAAGTCATAGAATCAGAGATTTGTCTCCCTGGTGTCCTTGGACTGCTGCTTATCTCAGTCTTCTCCTGGATGTTCTGTAAACAGATGCTAACTAAGATGTCTAATAAACAGCCTGCACTGGAACCTGCTCATCACAGGGATTTATTGGAAACTTTGGTTTTAAATGAGTTAAGAGTTTTCAGCCAAAAATCTAAAATCACAACCCAACAAATAACAACCTGAAATCTAACAGCTGACCTCTACAACAACACAAACATTTTTTACAGAGTTTAAAAAGATGGTTGTGTGTCACAGGCAGAAGTTCTCAGTATTTAATGTGAGTTTGATCCTATTTTAGAGGATAAAGTGTGAATTGTTTGAGTTTTGAATAATCTGTTGCATTTGGGGGGAATTTGGTCCATCATGTCTGTAATTTTTTTCTGTCTTTTACTTAAGTAAATTATACAGGAAATATGCATTTGAATAAGAGAATTTTTTTTTTCCAGCCATTTGCTGACACTAGATGTTCCTGGATCTGAATCGAGCAGTGTGTCCTTAAAGAGCGATGATTCAAAGGAGATGGATATTGACTTTAAAGCAGGTGGTCCTCCTGCAGAGAGGTAATGTGTGTCTGCATGTTGTTCCTGACTCAGTGTTTCTGATTAAATCCTCCATCATGTTTAATGTCAGATCAGCTCTTTTTCACACACATTTCTGTGTTCATATGTGAAGCGGTGTGTGTTGGAGTTTGTTCCACAAACACAGCAGTCAGAGTGTAAAGAATGGATGTTGTAGGAGGTGTTTGTGTAGGTGTAGTGAAGAGGCTGAGTGTCTGTAGGACTGCAGCTCCTCCAGCAGGGGGCTCCTCTGAGCTGTGCTTCACAGTGTGCTTGGAAAACGTTCATTCAGCTGTTTTACTTTCATGAGATAAACCAATGAAATTATTTTTTTTATTAAATGGTATATATTTTTCAGCTATTGGAAAAATTATGGTTTTATCATCAGCAGCATTTTATGTTATTAACATAATACTTTATATGATAACAGATGGAGGATAATCATTGTTGGAAGGCCACTAGTAAACAAACACTATTTCTATGAGACACACACACACCAATCTCCAGACACACGCACATACACACTCACACACACCAATCTCCAGACACACGCACACACACACACACACACACACACACACACCAATCTCCAGACACACGCACACACACACACCAATCTCCAGACACACACACACACACACACACACACACCAATCTCCAGACACACACACACACACACACACACACACACACACACATCAATCTCCAGACACAGGCACACACACACACACACACACACACATCAATCTCCAGACACAGGCACACACACACACACACACACACACACATCAATCTCCAGACACAGGCACACACACAACACACACACACACACACACACATCAATCTCCAGACACAGGCACACACACACACACACACACACACACACACACACACACATCAATCTCCAGACACAGCACACACACACACACACACACACACACACACATCAATCTCCAGACACAGGCACACACACACACACACACACACACACACACACGCACACGCATCAATCTCCAGACACAGGCACACACACACACACACACACACACACACATACACATATCTCCAGACACAGGCACACACACACACACACACACACACACACACACACACACACACACACACACACACACACATCAATCTCCAGACACAGGCACACACACACACACACACACACACACATACATATCTCCAGACACACACACACCAATCTCCAGACACACACACCAATCTCCAGACACACACACACACACACACACACACACATACACATACATATAATCTCCAGACACATATATATATATATCAATCTCCAGACATATATATATACATCAATCTCCAGACACATATACATATATACATTTACACATATATATATATATATATATACATATATACATCAATCTATATATATATATATATATTAATTCTAGAATATATATATATATATATATATATATATTAATCTCCAGACATACATATATATATATATATATATATTAATTTCCAGACATATATATATATATATATACATATATATATATATATATATATATATATACATATATATATATATATATATATTAATCTCAGACATATATATATATATATATATATATATATATATTAATCTCCAGACATATATATATATATATATATATATACATATCATATATTAATATATACATATATATATATATATATATATATATATATATATATCAATCTCCAGACACACACACACACACACACACACACACATATACACACATATCAATCTCCAGACACACACACACACATATCAATCTCCAGACACACACACACAGACACAGATACACACTATTAGACACTTATTTCCTTTCCTATGTGATCCAGTTTTGGAATTTTTCCCAGATTCCTGACCTTCTGTTTTCAGATGCATAAATCAAGCAAAGGATTTATCTAAATTTTTGCTTTATCCTAATAAATGAGCGAGGGACGTCTCCCTTTTTCGTTTATATTTACTATAACCTTAATATTTGTCCTTTGAAATTTATACATTTTTAATTTTGTTTCACTGGTTTCTTTGAGGATTTTATCCTCTTTTCATTCACTGTAGAATCAGCTCCCCCCCCCCACACACACATGAATTAGAGGTGCCACTAGCTCAAGGACGCCACTTAATCCACAATTCAACTCAAGCATTCAAAGGCCTTACTCATTCACACTTTTAGTTTAAAGGCCTTACTCATTCACACTTTTAGTTGAAACTTTTTACTAAACAAGTTTCTAACAATTTCATGCCAATTTCTTAGTCTCTATTTTGTTCATGCAACACTTTTATAATAATTTTTCCCTGCCAACATATACCACGAGAGTTAATACAAAGAATTAATCATTTTCAATTGTTATTTTATCTGAAGGAGACTACCTTAGTCTATGTAAACAGAATATCATCAATTTAATGTCTTAAATGTTATGAGCCATCATATCTGATTTATGTCTAATCAGATATGAGCGTCTGAGGGGCCAACGTAAACATCAACAGTACTCACTACCTATGCAGCTCATTTTGTCATCAAGGTATAGAGCCAATTCTCACACGCCATTCTTCATGCTGAGGATATTAGGAGTTATTTCTAATTAATAGAAATTTTTCCAATCACAGACACTTCACAGTTTTAATGAATAAATGTAATCAATAGCCTAGTTCTATAGTGCAGTGTTACATTTCCAGTATGTCTCACAGCTCTTTTTCACTCATTTCAACTCCTTACCACTTTAGCTTACTGATGGGTTCAAAATCATTCTGAATTAACAAATAACAGAGACACCAACAGCCTTTCAGTTTTTACTTGCGCAAGGAGGAAATCCCATCCTCTGAGCTCAGCTCCCGGCCCAAGGGACGCGACCGTTCACTGGGCAGAGAGGAAGCGGTCTCCCACGGATCAACCTCCTTGTTCCGCTTTTATTACAGACCTTCACAATAAAAGCACGTGGGTAACATAAAACTCAGTTTACAACATGCAATAAACGGCATTCTTGGCTCTTCCCTTACCATATATGGTAGTAAGCATTGGATTATATGTATAAGAATGTGTATGAATGTATTTCCTGTACACTTCAAAATAAAACAACAGTATAATATAAAACTAATGAAAACAGAAGATATGATAATTCAATGTAAACAGAAGAAAGTTTACAGAATAATCCTAACACTTACTTTGTTTCTTTTACCACTAAATTTAATTTTTAATGTCTACTGTTCTTCTGAGGTTTCAATATGTGTAAATTTCAAACAGTGTATATAAGAGAACAAATTTATAGAGAATCTATAAATTTGTTCTCTTATAGCCATACCTCCTCCTCACTCACAAAATTTGTTAACACCCAATTTTGCAGAAGTCACTTATTTAAAAACAACAGGTTTCTGCTTACCCATTTGCTGAGGCACCCCCTGTGAGTGTTTGGAGGAGATGAGATCCTGAGGTGAGTCGTGGAGAAAATATTTCCCTTCATCCACTTATGTCGATCATCCTCATTCACAAATCACGTCGGGGTCACCATTTGTTAATGTGTTGGATTATTTGTGAAGGAAGACACCTGAAACACGTTAATAAAAAAATGAAGACATTTAATATATTAAAGAATCAGAAGATATAACACATGCACATGTGGGAGTTCAAGAAGAGGCAGGCCTGTGTGTGCTTCGTCTCCCTCCCCTCTGAGCCCATGCTCCTCACTAACCATAACAGGTTTTTACTGCCTCTATCTACATGTAAACAGAGTCTGTGTGCTGCAGGTTGGCCTTCATCATTTGTCTAGTGCTGATTTTATGACTCAGATTCTTTCCATGAGCAATAAAGCCTTGTACATAAAGCACATCTTCTCCCCTGATGCTTCAATTAATCAATACAGAGCAATCTTATCCAGATTAATAATAGAACATGGTGATGTTTTAATTGTATATACTTCCAAGATAAGATGCACTGAGACTGAGAAGTTAGGCTGGCACTTTCTAACGCTTAATGTATCTATTTATTTAATTCAATTCAATTTCAATTCAATTCAATTTTATTTATATAGCGCCAAATCACAACAAACAGTCGCCTCAAGGCGCTTTGTATTGTAGGTAAAGACCCTACAATAACACAGAGAAAACCCAACAGTCAAAACGACCCCCTATGAGCAAGCACTGCTTCAGCCACTGTTTGTTAATTAATTTCCTGGAGTTAACTTTTAAACATTTGTCCATTTGTCACTTTATTCTTTAGATAAAAAATAAAACACCAACAACTGCTACTACTGTCACAAGTAAAAAAGTAAGATGTAAAACGGTAAATGTTTTATATAACTTTTATATAGTGATGAAGTCGTGCAGCAGACACAAAGTGAGGCCTGCTTTCATTTTCCTACTATGACTCTTTGTACCTTAATTCTTATGTAAATGTAGAGTCTGACATTGTGAGTGTGCTGTGATGTACAGTAGTGGATCATCTCTGCCCAGCGTTGTTTGTTGTATTTCTCTCTATGATGTCACATCTCTCTGCAGCAACTTTAGATGTCACTTTAGATGACATATGAATGTGGTTCATCTGAAGGAGCTGGAAGTACAACTGTTCATGTCAAAACAGGCCAGCTGAAGTAGTTCAAGCATCTGATCAAGAGGTTTCTTGGATAATTGGATGAGATGTTTCAGGCTCATCCAACTGGAGATCTGAGACCCGACTCCACCATCTGGTCTGGGAGGAAGTGCTGGGCGAGGTTAGCTAAGGAAAGGGGAATTGATGGATAGGCTGTATTGATGTTCCTCCCTGTGGTTGCCATGTTACAATGTGAAGCAGAACTTGAGAGTGATGGTAGAACATAAAATGTGTTCAGCATCAGTTCCTTGAGAGTATGGAAAAACAAAGTTTTGCTATAACAAAGTTCATTTCTGTAGGATGACAGAATCCTTCAAACTCTCTTTCTCAAACTGTCACTTACTGGATCTTTACACTGGAATATGAATGCATTCCTGCGCCTGTGAAATAAAATTATTTGTGTGGATTATGTTTTTTTGCACATGGATTGCGTTTTTGCTCGCATGTGACTTTGGACCTAAATATAATTCCATAGTTAAATACCACAGCAGAGGCAGATGTTAAAAAGAGCCCCCCCCCAAACTGTATTAGAATGGTTCACCCTAAAAAAAATAAATTGCTCTCAGTCTGGTACCAGATTATCTGACAAAATAGTCAATATATTACATGAATATGATCCTGAATATCACAATTACAAAAGTGTCTGATTCACAGAGCTGAGACAGTTGAAGTAGAAACTCGTTGAGCATCCTTGATAATGGAGCTGAGTTCACACAAAATGGCTTTCAGTGTAATTTTGGTTTTGAGACTACAAAATGTGTGTCTAAAAAGGTTTATCTACACAGGATGGTTCTCTTACTCTCTAAACACAGGGATACTGAGGAACCAGGTGCCAAGATTCCAAACCCAGAACTGAAACCAAATCCAGGATAAAGAGGTTCAGTGAATGTGGTGTTGAAGGTATGGAGGTGGATCAGAGTGTCATAGGAGACTCTGTAGAAGGACAGAGTGCCAGCAGGACAGTCCACATACACTGCTACTCTGTGACTGATGGCAGAAGTGGATACAGGGATGGACGTTTGTATGCCATGACGCACAGCATAACCCCCTTCAGAGCAGCTCAGACTCCAGGAGTGATCATTCCATCCAAACCTGCAGTCAGCTCTGTTTCCTTTCCTGCTGATTCTTCTGTAACTCACTGATATATAAACTCTTCCTCTCCACTCGACCTCCCAGTAACAGCGACCAGTCAGACCATCTCTACACAGCAGCTGAGGCCAGAAGTCAAACCTGTCTGGATGATCAGGATATGACTGAACTTCTTGAACTGTCACCTTCCTGTTGTTGTCAGACAGTTGTAGGTTTATGTTCACTGTGTTTGTGTCGATTGTGAGTTGACAGGAATCTGATGGAGAGAACAAACACAATCCAGCTGCAGTTATTGATCCATCATCTGTTCATTGATTGACACTTTGATGATGTTTAATGAGTGCAGTGCTATTTTTTTAAGTACCAAAGTTGCACCAATGACACACATACTTTTGATGTAACCAGTGTTAAAATGAAAACAGCAACTTTAAAATGTATTTATATTTATTAAAGTTATATCTTACTCTCTTTTACAGTTAGTGTGCTGTTTGAAGACAATCAGCAGCTACTGACAACTTTTAAAGTCTTATTGTATGTTAACACATGAGATTATGTTAAACAGTATAAACATGGCATAGCTGACCATTCAGCTGGTCTTTGTTAGATGTTTTGCATGAAATGCACTTTAGTGATGACTTCATTTGAAATGGATTAGCATAAATGTGAATCTAAAATATTGCCACTGACAAAACTGCAGCATTGTTTTGTGCACACCAGCAGAAGATGGTTGAATGTGTGCTGTTTTGTTTTCATCAGTCACATTAAAAACACACTTACACTTCCTCAGACCTGGGATCAGCCATCGCACTCCAGCAGGCTCCACCCTGAAAGAGAAAGGGGTTAATTTAATTCAGTTTCATTCAATTAAATCCCATTCAGAATTTTTTTTAAATGGTGCACTAGAGCAAAAAAGGGGAGCATAGGTCAGGAGTCATCAACTACATTTGTCCAAGGGCCAAAATTTTTCTCTTCAGACAGTGTGAGGGACAGATGCTGTCATAAAGTAAAATAAAACTTATATTGTATCCTAAGTAATATATTATAAATTTCCCTTTCAAATTTAAGCTATTTTAATGATGTGATGAGCAGGTCGTGCACTTACATGTTCTTCTCTGTTATGCTGATGGTTGTTATGTGAACACCGCAAGTGTGTGCAGTTGTTCTCATTATAGATATGATGAGAACAGGAAACAATAAAATGTTGCATGAGAGCAACGAGTTTATGTCTACACAGTCTGCTCTTTTGGAAGCGTTTTTGTTGTAGACTTTTTTTTAATGAAAATCGAAAAATGAAGAGTTCAGATGGAAAACCCTCTAAATCTGCCAGGATGCTTTTCTTTCAAAAGAGCTGGATTTATGGTGAAGTTCAGTCATTTCATTTTACAGCCAATGGTGAGGCACCTTTTTTTTTTTTTTTCAAAAATGTAAAGATAGTAATTTACCTACTTTTTAATAAAGTACGCTCGGCAGCCTGTAACGATCCTTCCGCAGGTTCATCGACTGAAATTTTGTTACGACTTTTACTTCCTTTAGTTAGACAAGATTGATCTAAGAAGATTTTTTCCAAAACAGAACAAAGTTAGACTCACCTTCAGCTGCGTTTACAATCTGATCTCCACCAACAAAAGCCATGGTCCAATTTTACATTCTGATTGGTTCTAGGGTCATTAATGTAATGTCAATAATGTACAATGAGATTGGAAAGTGTGTGAATGTTAGATAGTAAGCATGGGCAAATGCAAACATGTTGTATAAGTGTTTTAAGTGCCCAGCTAGAAAAGTGCAATATAAGCACTAGTCCATTTACCATCACTGCAATGCTATCTTCTTTGAGCAAAATTTTAAATAAAGTATTTGACACCACGGAATCCAAACTGGGAGCTGGTTCCACAGAAGAGGGGCCTGAAAGCTGAAGGCTCTGCCTCCCATTCTACTTTTAAGTATCCTAGGAACCACAAGTAAGCCAGCAGTCTGAGAACGAAGTGCTCTATTGGGGTGATACGGTACTATGAGGTCTTTGAGATAAGATGGGGCCTGATTATTCAAGACCTTGTATGTTAGGAGAAGGATTTTAAATTCTACTCTAGATTTAACAGGGAGCCAATGAAGAGAAGCCAATATGGGAGAAGTTCATAACAGCAGTCCTACGTATTTGTTTAATATGTTAAAGGAATACTCGGCTCTGCAGAACTGAAAAGAAACCTGTGGTTGTTCTTACCTGAACATAATGTCATAATTTCCAGGTCCCTGAAAACAATTTTTCATCTGTCTACTGTCAAATGTACCAATTTATGTCAATCTACACAAATTAATATTTCCATTTTTAAAATGTGAAAAAAAAAATCCACATAGGGAGGCTGGATGGATTAGTGTTGGAGGCATTTCACAGCTCACACCAAAAACCCAATTTGAGTAACACACACGTCACAGACTTTTACACTTCCTTTACGCCATCAGTTTAACCTATCTTAATTTGAGTCTTCATACCTAAGCAGTGTTCAAACTCCAGTTTGGAGCTTCCAGTTGAGCAGACAAGCGTTTAATTCCTGCGTCTCCTGGATGATTGTAGCTCAGGTCCAGCTCTCTCAGATGGGTGGGATTGGATTCCAGGGCTGAAGCCAAAATGGCGGAACCTTCCTCACTAATCAGACAGCCCGACAGACTGCAGAGACAAAAAAAGAAGCCTTAGTTTGGATTTATAGTTTGGACTAATAAAAGCCATAATAAAAGCTCACTTTTTGTTTTAAACTCTACCTGTGTGTCCTGCATTTGGGTCAGAACACTGTGTTATGACCTAAGGTCACACTGGCTGGAAACTTATGCCAAATTATTTTATTTTGAAACCACTCATCCTATTTAGTATCATGGGGTTACTGATGACTACCTAACTGTCATGAAGGTAAAGGTGGGGTCATGCTGGATAGATCATAAATCCATCACACCAGTGGGCAACACAGAAATCCACACACTCACATATCCATACCTTTGGCTAATTTAATTTAACAAATTAAGCTAAAACGCACAACTTCAGATTGTAGGGTGTAGCACACAGGGAGAAGATGCAAATTCCAGACAGAAAGGTACCAGCAGGCTGATAACCACTGTTATCTCACAGCAGGAAACAAATCATCTAGTGTAAATCAGA